>CAEGAF010085999.1:0-21423 GCA_903067075.1 Micropoecilia bifurca | reverse complement strand
ATTGAAGAAATAAATATATCAAATCTAATTAAAAACATAAATAAGTGATCAGTTCTTTACTGTTATGGTCTGTAAGACATATTTATTCTCAGTAGATGTCGTCTCAGCAAACCCATGACATTTCAACAATATTATTTTACATTTTATCTGGAAATAGTGTCTGTTTATTCTTGCCATACAGTCTTCTGTATTAATTATTGCTCAAAAGGTCTTGCCATACAAGTTTATTCCTCTGTATTTACTTTAGTTTCTTAGTTTATTCTTGCATTTTGTTCTTCATTCATTTCCATTTAGTTTCCTTTGATTAGTATTATCCTCTCCTGGTTTATTGCTATGTCCACTTTAGTTTCTTTCCTGTTGCTAGATTTATTTTATCGTTTATTGACGCTATTCACTCAGTCAGCTGTGCCGCTGTTCTGTCAGATCACTGATCTGTCATCAGCCTCATTACAGTAATACAGTAAAGTAATAGCTCCCTTCCCACCGGGAAGGGAGCTATTACTTTCATTGGGGATCGGAGTTACGACGGCGACATAAAAAGCGAAAAGCGAGCAAAATTTCCAACTGCCGAATCGCAGAGTGTAACTGACATCAACTGCCGCTTTTTTAGAGTGAGAAATGGAGTGGAATTTTGACCCCAAAATAATTTTGAAATCGTTCTCATGCCTTCAAAAATTGCTCTATTGGTATGAAAGCCAGTCGTGACATTAATACGCATGTCTGCTCCCGTAAAATGTTTTCAAAATTTCTCTAGGGTTTACAGTTTTCTGTCCAGGTGTGTCAGAGCAAAGTGATGGGACAGGAGTAACTGACACTCGATTCCTGTGTTTTCCATGTAGTTCTCCCTCTGTGTGTCTCTCACAGCTGACTGGTTTTTCAGAAAGTGAGGGATTAAAAGAGGAATCATCACCATAGCAACAGAACACTGGCCACAGCTGACCTCTTCTGCCTCTCCACAGGTTATTGACTACATTGCAGCTTTCTGTAGCATTAATGCAAATTTTTAGCATCAGCGTTGGGTCTAATCTGACGGGCACACTTTGGCATGGCCCCTTAACATTTCTGCAGGAATTTTCTAGTTGAAATTTAAAAGTGCTATGATACCGTTGTTCTGTCACCCCCGTTTCATACCGGACCACTTACAGCGCCAGTGTTAACGTTGTAAAATGGCGATAATGGCTTTATTTAAATGGGTTCATTTTTCAGAGGGATACACATTAAGGGTATTGTGATTTTAGCTACCAGTAGCAGGAGAACGGAGCTGCGCCAAAAAGCTAACAGAAGCTAACAAACACTGAATAGAAGAAGAGCTGCCAACGATACAGTTGCAGCCAAACATGTTCTAATGTTACACAATACAGTTTTAGCAAGTTGCTCAAAGTCTAAACTGGTATTTAAGATGTAAAGTTTACCTTCCACCAAACGCCCCCCTAAGGCTTCCCAGCGCCCCCCTTTTATAAAAATGTCCGCTAGCGCCTCCTGCAAAATAACTGTTTGCTGCTTTGTAAGGACATTTTAGCAGCTGCTCTCTTAATCCAATGAATTTGTCCTCATTATGACTTTATCTGCACAAACCCATCTTTGTTCTGAATCAGCAACAAATCTCTTCACAGTACAATAACGCTTCAGTTTTCATTAAGTATCTGATGTTTTCATACCTTGTCATACGGCCTTATACTATTTGATGGTTTTCGTCAGCAGAGACCCTTTCCCTTTACCATATTGCTTGAAACCTGTGGCCTGCTTAATATTGTTGAACATCCTTCCTAAGTAGATTTCCTTTAATTGAGCTCACCAGACAAACTAATCAACCCAGCTCTCTGAAATTAATTACAGTGATCCAAAGAGCCCTGACACACAATACCACCTATAAATTTAATAGCACACCAAAAATTGTATCTTTATATCACTTAAATCTAATTTGCATAATAATTTGGAGCACGGTGTACTATATTGTCAAAAGTATTTGCTTACTCATCCAAATGATCAGAATCAGGTGTTCCAATGGCTTTCATGGCCACAAATGTATGAAATGAAGCACATAGATATGCACACTGTTTTTACATTTGTGAAAGAATGGGTCGCTCTGAGGAGCTTGGAAAACTCCAATGTTGAACTGTGATAGGATGCCACCTGTGCAATAAATCCACTTGTGAAATGTTCCCACTCTTAAATATTCCACAGTCAACTTGTAATGCTAGAAGAAGATGGAAGTCTATGGGAAAGACAGCAATTCAGCCATGAAGTGCTGGGCCATGTAAACAGATGGAGCAGGGTCAGTGGACGCTGAAGCGCATAGTGCAAACAGGTCGCCAACTTTCTGCAGAGTCAATCACTACAAACCTCCAAACTTCATGTGGCTTTCAGATTAGCTCTAGAACATGAAAGCTTCATGGAATGGGTTTTCATGGTGACCAGCTGCATCCAAGCCATACATCACCAAGAGCAATGCAAAGCGTCGGATGCAGTGGTATAAAGTGGAGGCGCGTTCGCCGGAAGGACGAATCATGCTTCTCCATCTGGGAACCTGATAGATGAGTCTGGGTTTAGCCGGGAGAACGGTACTTGTCTGACTGCATTGTGCCAAGCTGGACTTGGCCTATTAGTTACAGTGAAAGGAACTCTGAATACTTCAACACACCAATACATTTTGGATGTTCTCCAATGGAACATTGGGATCATGGAAGAGGAAGGGGTCAGTTTGGAGCTGACCCCTTCCTCTTCCAACATGATCGAGCACCACAGCACAAAGCAAGGTCCATAAAAACATGGATGGCAAAGTCTGGTGTAGATGAACTTGACTGGACTGCACAGAGTCCTGACCTCATCCTGATAGAACACCTTTGGGATTAACTAGAGCAGAGACTGAAAGCTAGGCTTTCTCTTCCAACATCAGTATGTGACCTCACAAATGCACTTCTGGAAAAATGGTCAAAAATCCCCATAACACTCCTAGACCTTGTGGATAGCCTTGTGGATAGCCTTCCCAGGAGAGTTGAAGCTCCAAAGGGTGGACCAATGTCATAATGAACTTTATGGATTAGGAATGGGATGTCAGTTAAACTCATATGCTAGTCAGGGCCGTTGAGCAAATTCTTTTGGCAATATAGGGTATGTTAAAAGGTCATTAGTCATTTCTTCTCAATGAAATCCTTTTAAACAACTGATTAATTTGAGCTATTGTGAACTTCAAAGTACATGTAATATTTAGTTTCTAGTTCCATATCTTGAGCTTTATATTCTGTGGAATACTGTGGCCATTGGTGACACTAACCAATTTAACCCTAGATGAGGCTTCGAAATTAAGTGTTTCAGCATTTATAAATTAAATATGGTAAGGTTTATCTTTGTAAAACTTAAAACCCATAAGTACAAACAAAAAGATGGAAGACACCAACATGTTTCTAGTTTTAACAATCTATAATCTGAGGTTAAATGTAAAAAAAAAACGAAAAAAAAACTCATTGGTCAAATATTTCATGTCTGCAAAATAACTGAAAAAGAACACACACACACATATATATATCCATGTTCTAAAAACACACGCACACAAATACATACATAGAAGTATATATATTTGTGTGTGTATATATATATATATATTTGTCATTTCTTCTCAATGAAATGTGTGTGTGTCCTGTATTCATACAGAGGTTTTGTTCAAACAATAGAAATGAAGACATTTCACACAGGTTTGAAGGCCAAGACTGTATCAAAAAATAAACAAAAATGTTTGGAGGGAGCAACGTTTAACATTACATTCTCAAAGTCCCAAAAGAGACAAAAACAAATCCTTGTTTTCACAGAAAACACTTGTTATACGTGACCCACAGATGGATACATCATCTCTAACACTGACAACACAAACCCTTTCTGGGTTTACATGAGTACACAAGTTACAGGCAGTAGCTCAACAATAATGACCACAGTTATGCCAAGATTGCCACTTTAGACCCACAAATACAGGCGAGTGCATGCAGAAAATGTCCATGTAGCACACTGCTCAGCTTTTTTAGCATCTGCTAGCATTTCATATTAGCGACAGAAAAAGTAAAAATTGAAAAAAGCTGGACCTGCTTTGTTGGATTAGAAATAAATGTATAGCTGCTCAGCTAAGCCCAGTACAATCTGATTGCATTCCGTTTCACTAAACGTCATCAGAGAATATTCCTTGGTCCAAACTACACTGGGGATGGGATTAGCTGAAAAAATCCTACAGCATCACAACATTTGGCACAAACTCCAAAACCAAATTAAGAGGGATGTTTTGTTCTAAAAAAAATTCTGAAAAAATATTTTGGTCAATGATATTCACAGCATGAAGCACAGAGCAAAGTGAGCCTATAAATAGCTGCAGCAACTCAGATATAGTGGTCAGGTCTTTTCTCAGTCTCACAGATCAAGGAAAACAATAAAACAAAATCACAACAAATACACTTGTGTCCCATCTCTGATCATGGTGCACAAATTCTGTTTGCTGTAGTCTCAAAGTGTCTGTCTGCAGTCAGATCTCAGTGATTTATCAGCATAACTGCAGTCAGTCTGCCACTGTGGTTGTAGAAGACATGGGAAGCAACAGTGTCTCCTAGTGGCCATGCTGTGCGTGCTGGTTGTGTTGGTTAGCAGGGTAGTTGGGTGGTAGAGGTGGGCCGTTCACACCAGGGTGGTAGAAAGCACAATTGCTTTCATATCTGCAACTTCCCTTCATCATGAAGTGACGACATACTGGCCTTTTGGACATATCTGTGACAAGAAAAAAGCGTTACATAGTGACATAAGCTGTTAAGCAATTCTGGTTGTCTTAAAACTCTCCAATTCAATTTGTATATTGAATAAGTAGATGTAATATTCTCAGAATCCATGATTTTAGCTCATGTACCGTTCATGTTGTTGTGTCCTCCTCTGGGCCCTCCACGGCCCCTGCCTCTGAAACCCAGATCTCCTCCGCGTCCTCGGCCTCCTCGGTGGAAATGTCCTCCTCTGTGTGGTCCTCCTCTCATGGAGTCCTCTCCCCAGTAGTTCCCGTTCTCTCCTCTGCCCTGTCCAGGCCGGGGCCCCATCATGCGAGGGCCTCCAGGGTTATTGAAGGGCGGCCCATGGTTGTGAGGTGGAGGGGGATGGTTGAAGCGAGGACCCCCAGGTGAGCTGTTGGGTGGGTATCCACCATTCATGGGCCCTTGCATGTGCATGTTGGTCATGTTGTTCATGCCTGGGCCATGTCCCAGCAGCCCCAGGTTGACTGAGCAGGAAGAAGACATTAGTGTGTGTTCTGGAGGGAAGGTGCATGATGAATCAGGACATGTGTTTACCTGGAGGTGGTCCTCCCTGCGTTTGGATCTGGCTCTGCTGCAGGGAACCCAGCAGTTGCTTGATCTTATCGGAGAAGTCTGGCTGCTTTATCAGCTCTTCAGTAGACTGACCACCAGAAGCTCCCTGATGACACAAAACAGCTATTAGCTAAGCTGAACAAGGTCTGTGTGTGTGTATTCTTTGAGAGCACTAGAAACTGTGCTTAAAAAGAGTATCTGTTGTACAAATCCCATCAGTACCATGATGGATGATAGCAGCTCCTGTACGTTGACCACTGGAGCTGCAGGGTTGCTTGTGGCGCTGGAGGCCTGGGGGCTGCGGGAGCTGCTGCTCAGGTTGACCATGAGGTTGGCCAGGACTGGCGGCAGCTTGGAACTCTCACTCTGGGCCTGCTGGGAGGCGGCGTCTGCAGGCTCACTGTAGTCCTCATCTATCATAGACGAGTCCTGTAGGGAACAACACATACGCAGCTTAGTAGACAGCATAAGACATCACAGTAATGACCGAGTGTTTGTGCTTCTGTGTACTGACCTCGTCCAGAGGAATGAGACAGGGGGGCATGGGTTCATACGGCTCTGGGTCTGGCTCATGAGGACTGTCAGGTACACTGAGGAACACAACAGGTTAGGATGAAAACACTCAAAGCTGCTTCCACTGTTACAAGCATAGTGAAGACTTCTGCTTAATATGCACAGTTACCTCTCTTTACTGAGGAAGATTTCTTGTAGGATGCCCATCTCACGCTCTCTCTGGGTGTGTTTCTCTGTGCTGTTGGCCCCAGGGGTCACCAAGCTGCCCGCCAGCGTCAGGAGCCTGGGTTGTGTCCAGGGGACCCTTTCTTCCATGGTGTCATGTGAAAGCCGACGAGCCATCTCAAACGTTTGCCTGTCCATCATAAGCTCCCGCTTGGCAGCCTCACCAAAATCTTTGATCTTGTTCACATTGACTGTAAATTAAATTTAATTTAACACTTTAAAGGTAGTGGAAGGGACAACAAATTCCTTATTTTGCACTATATTTTATACAAAGCATTTGTTTTTTGTTGTTGTTTTTTTTGTTGTTGTTTTTGCAGATTTACTTTGTGATCCCGATCAGTTTCCTCAGCAAAATGTATGTCTATTAGTTCACACATACCTCTCTCTGTCTCATCCAAATCAAAATAGAAGTAGTGCTTGAGCTGCTCTTCCTCGGCCCAGTGAACGGTTTTTTTCTTTTTGCCCTTCTTGGTCAGGTTCTCCTCGTCTGCACGCGGTTCTGCCAAGGCGTTGGGCTTCTCAGCTGAGGCACACAGGAACAGACATTGGTTTACTGTGCAAAGTCATACTTATCTGTCAGTAGCATTTACTGTAGCTGGTTATCCGTCTACTCTGTGTTTCACTAACAGGTTAGGCTCAGATTGCAACACACTATTTAGGCTTGTGACAATACAGTAATTGTTTCAGATTAAAAAGTAGATTCTTGTACAATGTCAGTGAGATGTAGGACAGATTCTTAAGTGACAAGTCTTTGGACCGTACTGTTGTCAGCAGTGTCTGGATCCTCAGCAGGAATTGGGGTCAAAGGTTGCTCTGGCTCCTGAATTTCATCAGCAGCAATCGAGGAAGCAGAGGTTTCTGGGGATGCAGGTCTAGCTGAAGATGGAGAATAGCCAGCAGGTTTGCTGTCAAATGGGTTTGTCTGAGGACAGAAAAGGCACCGTTAGAAGCAGTTTGATAGTTTAAAACATTTAAGTTGAGTCCAAATATTGAGCTGGGGGGGGACTAGCTCTTGCCGTGACATACTGCTGTGACTACATTACAAATCTGTGCAAATCTTTGTTAATATTCTGCTAATTTCACAATTCTGGAGCTTCCATTAAATAAAAAACAACTACAATCACACTTGAATGAGCTTGTTCTTGTGATAAGTCCTTAAAAAGCAAAATTGCTCTTGAAAAAAGAAGCTAGATGAAACCAGTGCACCAGACTGAAACCTTTTGTCATTCTGTCTTCAGTAGAAAGAGAAAGACAATCAATCTATCATGAACATTATTGAGCTTGTTTCCATTTATCATGCGATTTATTGAATTATTGTTCATTGCAACAGGGATAGTCGCACCATTAGTGTGGAATCCAAAGCATAGCATCAGTACTGTAGCACTAAAAGTGTAGCATCATTACGCTAATCATGCTACATTAGCACCATTAGCATAGCATATTGTGCTATATTGATGATGCTACACTACTGATGTGTCACTACACAAGCATTACTACACTATCATTAGTGTACAGAGCTACAGTGATGTAACTGTATGTTACAGTGATTGTGCAACGTAGCATCACTGTAGTGTGGTTTGACCAGTGTAGCTAGAGTAGAGCAGCGTTAATAATGTGGCGAAGCATCACTACTGTAACGTGGCCATCTTAACAACATTAAGACTCCTGTTAGAGTCCCATAAACTCAGTCAGTACCTTGGTTGATGTTGGTGAGACAGCTTTGGTGTTAGCAGGAGTAGAAGCACCAGGCGGTTTCTTCTTTTTGATCTTAATCTCAGGCACTGGGGCCGAGTTCAGGGCGTCCAGAAAGCCTGTAGCTTCCATTGCTGCAATGAGGGGGATAAAAACAGCCCATATCAACACTATTATTCAATCAACGAGGAACACAAGGCTGCTTTGTTTTTCTGTGATTAAGCTTACGTGGTGCTGGGATTATCTTCACTTTAATTTCTTTGGTTGCATTTGAAGGCGTATTGAGAGGTTTGTATTTTTTCTCAAGAGGTGGAGCATCTGAAGGACCAGAGCTATTGGAAAACAACATTTAGTGCTCAATTTGGCAGACTGAACTCGATTCATTATCACAACACAGGGTGATTGTGATAAAAGAAAGCCAGAAAACTGGCCTTACCTCGGCCTCTTGAGCAACGGGGGCTTTATGATGTATTTCTCACCCAGCTGTGGTGCAGAGGACGTCTTTTTAGGAGGAATTGGGTTGGAAGCCTCCATTTCCAGACCTATGCAGTTCAGACATACAATCATTACAGATACACAAATATACAGTATATTCTGTAACCCACAGGATCATTGTTGCTAAAGTCAAGCATACCTATGGAGCGAATCTTTGTATGGCTGGGTGCATGAGCTTTAGATTTCTCCTTCTTCCTCCCTTCATCTCCACTCTTTTCCTTCACATCCCTCACTGCCATCTTGCTCTCTTCCTTCTTCTTTTTTTTATCTTAAAGACAAACAGCAGAGTGTTAAAATTGTAGACTTTACAGTCAGTAGAAGAGAAAAAGATAAGTAAGTCTGTACCAGCAGGGGAACTGGCGCTGCTCGAGACACTCTGAGAACGAATTGTTGCCATCCAACCGTCTACCAAAACAGCTGCCAGCTTTCTCAATTCTAAAAACAAAGAGTCCATGTTAGCGCTGCAACACAAATCAGCTTTAATTCATCTTAAAGTGAAGTAAACTGACCTTCTGTTTCTGCACTTTTGCTCAGCTGCTTTACAAGTTTTGCTGTGTTGTTCTGGGAAAACAATGAAAGACAACAGGATTACTAAAGGTAGCTGGACATGTGACGAAATGTGTACGCCGTTGGTAAAATAAAGGCATTACCTGTTTGAGATGGTCTACTTTAAGAGGCAGCTTCTGCAGTGTGAGTAGGATGAGCTGAAGCAGAGGGCTGTTGTTGGTGGTTTTTGAGTAGGTAAGCCAGGAATTGAGCAGCCTGTAGCCACCAACTCTGATGAACCTGTATGAGGGAACTGCTGATTTAATGAAGACTACAACAGAGTCAATCTGAGCTGTGGTTTACATCAGGATCCATTTGTACTAATACATTTATACACCAACAGAACATATTTAGATCTTTGGAGAGTAAGGAAACCTATCTGTAGCTCATAGACTAGGAGTTAAATGGAACACTATATAATGCAGGGTTAACAATGGCAAGATATGGCATCTAAAGTCCCACCTGTTAAGAATATCATGAGATTTCGTCTGCAGCAGCACGTTGAGGTACATACACCTACTGACCATCTTAGTAGAGGCTTTCATCAAGCTGTAAGGAAAAGAAAACAAGCAAAACTATGTTGGTACATTTATTAACAATGGAGGAGCAGGGGGCACAGAGGTTCATCAGACTTGACCTTCTCACCTAAACACCTTTGGGACTCCCTCAAGACTGCGCAGCTCACCATCCTTTCCCAGGAGGGCTTCAACGCCTTTCAGAATCTCCCTGGGGTTAACTGGTCCCTTCGCCATGTCTGAAACACACACCGCTCCATGAATACACACACCAACAAGTCAAAACCAGTACATTTTTAATTTTTCACACACACTTGGTTCTGGGCTCCATTATGTCTGACTGTCAAACAAAAACAAAGCCAAGACACAGTTCTGTTTTTAAAGACTATGAATAGCAAAATGTTTTGTGCTCATCCACCACAAGGACTTCGAAACACCTTCAATTAAAGCGAATTTGGACCAACAAGGTTAGAATACAATGGCATCTCCACATCAATTAGAATGCAGAGCCTTCTTCAGGAGTACAAGCAACTGGTACTCCTGTAAAAGGCTGCCTGACTATACCAACTTGTCTGCATTGGTTCAAAGGTCAGACAACAACAGCAACATTAGTGTAGAAGTGCCCTACATCTTTCAGAACACTTAACTCATCATTCCTCAGGTTTAACAGGTTCCACGGGTTGAGGAATCCACATACACAGATCTGATATTCCAGAAACTTACACTACTACTCTGACAAGCACTGGTAGTTTTGCCTCATACTCAAGGCATGTAGAGTTGTTCCCTGCCCTCAACTGAAACCAGTCTAACAGGAATATGAGTTCAAAGTACCACACAATCTCTCCTTCCACAAATTTGCTCACAAGAATAAACATAACCCCATACAGTGTATATTGTGTGTGTGAGACAACATATTTATTCCAGTTTAGGTTAAAAGTACAAAGTGAGAGACAGTGTTCATAATATTGATCCATGAACCACATCCAACAAAAATACATTTTATTAATCTCATGTTTTTTTATTTTGGATGAAGAAACAAAACTCTATTTTCACTCTGTGTTACACAAAGACAAAAATTGGGACACACCTTCCGACTTATTTTCATAAAATAAGTAAATTTTTCTTAGCTTTGTTTGTTGATAGAAATTATCAACAAATAATACACTACATTAATTCACATTTTCTAAGCCCGAGGATGAAACAAAACATCTTTCTTTGTTGACCACTGGTCTGACAGATACTCAGACCTGCAGGGAGCAGGATGGGTCATCAGTCCAACAGGCAAAGATTCTGATGACAAGAGAAACGGCACTGAGTTACAAAATTTTGATTTGCTAGTACAAATTCTAAAGTAGCCGGAAAATGTAGAAGTCTTATAAACTTACACCTTTCACTGTATGATCAGGGGGAATGTTTCATTACTACTACACAACAGTGCCTTACAGTGTTGGAAATAGGAGAAAGGGTATTTGCCACAATCATCAGATAAGGCCCAAACGAGGCAGATTTCATTTTGCATTTTGTTTCTTCTAGTCATAAATAATAGCAACTTTTTGGAGTGGTCCAGCCAGTCCTGGCTTGAATCCCACTGACAATCTGTGACGGGGGTTTAACATTAGGGTGACGACCAGGAGGCTTACCAGCCTCAGAGATCTGGAGCTCTCAAAGTAGAAGTCATAGCAATAGTAGGAAACATGCAAAAAGCAGGTTAGCAATTTGTAACAGGTTGATTGCTATGATGTCAAAAAATGTTTTCCAATATTATTTATAACAAAAATGTTATAAATATTTTTGTTACAATTTACAAGAAATGCAAATTTTTATGGAAAATGTATACTAATTTTACATATTTTCCTTCATCTTTTGAGCAATACCCATCTCATTTCCTACGACATCTATTCTCTCTTATTCTTTGGGTTAATAAAAATTCAAAATCTAAATTTGCCAGGGATACAAGTAGTATTGGACACAAATGTACATTGTTACTTTTAGATATTCTTTACTATTATTGTCGCCTTTAAAAAAAAAGAAACACAGAAAGTAGCTATTGTTTGACTTATACTGTCAAATTACGTGGCAAAGGCCTAAATGGCACAAGTGAATGATTGTATAACAAGTTTATGAATACATGAATACATTTTCCATTATTTGACCTTGTTAAGTCATTTTAAAGTCATTATGCAGGTGATGCTTTAAAATTAAGCATTTATTTCTGATTATTAATAATCAAACTGTTTTTGTGCCAGTGTCTATTCAAGTGCAGAAGCCGTAGTCCTGCAGGAAACAAGTTGAAATAATGTCAGATTCATCAGATCTTACCCGGGTAACAGTTGTAGTAGAAGTTTTATATTGTCTCACACCTCCACAACACTGCAAATACCTGACACCCTGTAAATGTAACAATAGTTACACAAATGCATAGTTATTAAAATAGAAAACATGACACTAATTTAGGTGGGGGAAATGTTATGGGTCACATTGTGGTGTTACTGCACATATTCTAATCATCAGTGTATTTAGTGAGCAACACTGCCACAGAATGTCTGCTAGAAAATCAAGCTACCAAGGAAGAAAAGGTTTTTTTCTTGAGCACAATAACTACACTAAGCAAATCCTATTTCACAAACACCATATCCTTTGAAAGGCTGTGCTGATTTGTCCCAGCAGAGGCAGCCTACAAGCCTGCATCACCACTTTTCAAGCAGGGGGAGGGAACTGCAGTCTGACTTCAGCTAAGTCCCGCCCCTATTTAACCACTTCATAGTACATTCAGTCCCTCACACAAACAATGGGTGTTGCAAACGCCGTGATGGCCGATATCAGAGTATACACCAGCGTGACCAACGAACTAGACCACAGTCTGTGCTCGTTCCGAAAACATTACAAAAACATCAAAAATCTTCATCCGTAAAGATAGCGCCGAGTTGTCCGAGGACAGAAATCAAATAAAGGCCAATCCACAATGTTTGTGCTTCGATGTAAGGCTGGGCCACCATCTTGCAATCTTTATCCACAGATTGCCGTCTACACCACCACGCTGTGTCCATGTCCTATATTTATCGACAAAACAAATGGGCTTCATATTGTGTCCGTAACCCCAATACTACCGCAATCTTTATGTGCAGATTGCGGTAGATTTGCAATCCTCGAAAGAATCTCTATGAAACGCATTTTCCCAAAAATTTCCGATTATCCTATCCTTAGGGCAATCTTTATAAACAGATTGCTTATGAAAATGCTACCGTTATCCTGCTTAAACTTTTTATTTTAACAATTTGTCCATCCTGTCTCACACACAAAGGAACGGGGCAATGCGCGCCCGTCCTCTTTGGAGTGTGAGCTCATACTAGAATATATTTGCCCAGAGCCAAACTATTATATGAGCTGTTAGCTCGCTACCGACAGCTAGCCGTAACCTACAACAAGCTCATTGGAGTAATGTCGATTTAACTTCAAAAATGAACTTACTATTGATACTATAGATCCTCAGCGTCTCGGCTATATTATGATGTACTTTATCAAGCACTTATAGCTCATAATTCATTTATATGTCGTCAACCTTCATGGTTTTAATTGTCATCAGAAAGACTTCTTATGGACTGGGCTGTGCTAGCTAAACGCTAGCCTTTTCTTCTTGACCAACTGGAGGCAAAAATAGTAATCAAATGTCCATTACTTGAAGGGAAAAAAATGAAATTGAGAAGAGCTGTTTGAAGTCCTCGACGGCTCAGTCTTCGGCAAAGCAATTTCAAACCTGCAGAAATACACAAAAACCACAAATTCACATTCAACTGACTGTTAAACACCCCCGTCCTTGATAATATTAAGGGATTTTATTATCCTTAGTAGTTTTTTTCGTATTTAAAAACCACTGGTGTCTTATCGCTCCCCAAATTTTACTGCCTTTACTTACCTTTGACCAAATCCGCGAATGAGCTCGGAAAGGAGGGACTTAGCTTTTATACTGCATGACGTTTTTGACGTCACGACCAATGTTTTCGTCCATATTAGCACAAACAAAATGGTGGAAAACCGACCTTGCTTCTTTGCTCAAGGACGTAATGGCGAATCTCACATGTTCGGGAAAAAAATCTTCTAAAAGGCTCAAAAGTTAATATTAAAGTTCGTTTATCTTGAATCGCTCTGTACATAATTAAACTACTATGATATTCTGATTATTAAATAAAGGTTGTAATCATTATTTTATACAGAAATTTAATTTCACATTCTTTTTAAAATGGCGACTGGTTCGGTGGTCACGTTCATGCGTATTAGAAGTAAAAGCGTCGTACGTCAATGAAAACTGCCATATTGGGGAGGCATTCATGGTCCGGATTTCTCCAGAGGATTTCAACACAGCACCTAGGTCCTAGGAGATTCCCAGTTATATCATAATACATTTTTATGTGCAATTGAGAAAATATCACTGATTTTAATTTTAATGTAATTTACAATGCAGAGCATAGCGATTACTAGTCTATTTTTATCCAATATTTTTTTCAGTTATCAAATAATTATATCTAAGTGCTTTTTAACAACACCTAAACTATATAGTTTCTTTAAACTACTGTGCTTGTAATACGATACTTTATTGGTAAAATCAGATGTTTATGAAAATTAAGATATGAGCTAAGGAAAAACTAAATAAAAACTAAACATTTTGGGGTCACCTGCATTTTTTGTTTCTACACTTTATTTCAATAGCGCCAAGACTTTTGGCAGACTTTTTATGGCCACAAAGAGCTTTACATTACAGTTTTCTTATTCAAAGATGAGACCGTGAATAAAATCTGAACTACAAAATGCATTTCAACAGCATTTGATTTTGAGTTCTGAGTGTCTGATGGGGGGATTGGTTATTTAAGGTCAACCATGATTCCTTTCAGGTGTTAATAGGATGAGGCAAACAGTTTCCTAACTGTGCTTGGTTTGGATGTATGTCAAATTTATGTGGATCTAAATCGAAGTAGTAAGACAATGGACATTGTTCTGACAATAAATGACTTTATTTTATGTCAAATGGAAGATCAGCATCTTGAATCTTAATTGAGCGCACGTAAAACCAATGCCTTTCAAGAACACCCACCAGTAGCCTAAAATATAGGATTTAGCAGCTACAGTGTATTATAAAATCCCTCTCTGAAATCATTTTAAGTCTAATGTAAAATTTATGTTTAGTTAACGTGTGAATTTACGACATCAGGATCAAATAACATATTATTCCTCCATTAGAAATTATAACATTTCATTACGTTTAATTTTTTTTCTTCAAACTCTATTCATTTCTACAATAGACGTTTACACAACTACTATGTACAGGTCCTTCTAAAAAAAAATTGCATATTGTGATAAAGTTAATTATTTTCCATGTTATGATAAAAATTAAACCGTCGTATATTTTAGATTCATTGCACAACAACTGAAATATTTCAGGTCTTTAATTGTTTCAATACTGATGATTTTGGCATTTTGGCATGAAAACATGCCAAAATGCCATGCCCAGGATGCTTGATAGCAGCTCAGAGTGTTGGGTCTTGCGTCTCTCAACTTTCTCTTCACAATATCCCACAGATTCTCTATAGGGTTCAGGTCAGGAGAGTTGGCAGGCCAACAGTGACACCATGGTCAGTAAACCATTTACCAGTGGTTTTGGCACTGTGAGCCATCTTTCTGGGCAGCTCCAGTGGAAGCTAGTTGTTGCAAAGGTGCCGAAACCAATGGCATCCCTGATACCTGTTGTGTATTCGATTAATTCAAAGACGAAAGGAGTCGGCTGGATTATTCAGATGAACTTTAGTGAATAAATAGGATGAACAAATCACACATGATATACGAAAAAGTGTAGGAATTCAGCTAACATAGGTCTTTCTGCGAAAAAAACCCTACAAAATTCTTTCTTCGTCTGTCTTCAAGTTCTTCTACTAGTTTTAAGCATCATGGGATATGTAGTCCATTTACCAAAGTCAGTGACATCACTGACTGCTGGCCCCGAAAACATTGCCACTTGTGGCGCCTGATGACATGTCTGTGGTACAGATACTCCGCGATTAGAATCAGAAGAAATAATGTGCTGAATTCTTTTAACAAGTGATAGAGTTTATTAATGTACGTTCTTTTTAAATATATTTCCGTTTGAGACGACCTTTCACCTTACATCCCATGTGGAGACAAAATGGCCGCGTACGTGTTAAACATATCCAGGATATTTTCTCGTGAATTGATTTCAGCTTCATTCCAGTGTCATCGATATCGGGTATGATACGTTAGTGTTCCGTCAACATGGTGATGATGGTTTCACTGCGGGTCAGATGGACGCGTTTCTGATGTGATTTCTGTCTCATCCAGTCCTGCCTGCAGCGGCTGCCTGCGGTGGAGCCGAACCTTCTCTCTGCTCTCACACACCAGTTCTCGAGTTCAGCAGCATGTTGGCAGGAGGCGGAGGTCCATGCGGCACAGACTGCGGATCGGTACAAACAAAGACCCTGGCTTTACCTGGACAGCGAAGGTACCAGTGTTACACCACATTATGCGACCACCGCATATTGTGACCGTAGGAGGCACTGTTGCATTTTAAGCAGGGGATGGAGGAGAGTGTGTGTGAATAAACGTATTATAGTAAAATAAAACTCTTAATATTCAAATACTTGAATATTAAGAGTTTTATTTTACTATAATACGTTATGTTTTTCTGAAAGTAGAACATTATATAAAAGCCATAATATTAGTGGTCAAATGTTAATTTTTGTTCATTTTAAGACTTTTTTTCTACATTTTTTCCTTTGCTTTTCTTCGCCCTCTCCCTCTGCAGAGCTTCCGTTTTGGCGTAGCACAGTGTTAAATGAAACAGCGCCTCCTACGGTCACAGTATACGGTGACCGTATTGATCACAGAATATGGTACAACCAGCAGGGAGCAATAGATCCTTGGCCTTTGCTACAGCTGTTGGCTCCATGTGTTTGGCAGAGTATGCTGAGCGGTACGGCAGCAGTGCGGTGTGGTCAGGCTACAGGAGGAACCATAAGGGAGGCATCCCGCCCCAGAAGACACGCAAGACTTGCATTGTACTATTGCTTCTCTGCAGAACTGAGTTCTTTATGCTATGCTATTTAAATAGCTACAACTGTTTTTGTTTTGCAGAGAGGAGACAAGATATGTGGGAACCCCTGTCCAATTTGTAGAGATCCTAACATTATCATCAACCATCAGGTAGATGAAGGTTTGACTGCACACTTGATCAAAATGTCATGTTTTCTGTCTGTCCCTCCCTGACTCTTGTCCCCAGTGAGGTCAGTAGGGGTTTTCTAGAGTTGCCCCAACTGGTAAATACCAGAGCATCTGTGTGAAAGCAAATCTACATGATTAAGTTTGAAATAATTTTTGTTCCCCCTTTATTTCTATTTCAAAACCAATTTTGCTGTTTAATTTTCGATTGTAATATGAATATCCATTTTCATGTCCCAGTTCAAAGCTTCCAGCTCTGTTTTTAGACTGAACCAGTTGTGGATGCTGAAAAGTTACTTTAGAGCAAGTTCTGTGAAATATTTCAATTCTACATTCAGAGGCTGTTATCTTTAAAGATCAGTGAATGGTTGTTATTCCGGCACAGGTTGTATTCTGTTTTTTTTCTTTGCTGGATCACTTATGAAGGAGGAGTCCATGTTTTCAGATGTATTCATCTCAACTAATTCAAATGACATTCTCTGCATTCTTATTGGTTAAATATCTTTTTATTATACAGTGAAAATTTTATTGTCATTTTATTGCATTGTTGAAGAAAATAACTTCTGTTGGAGCACAAACAGAACCAGAATAACTCCTGCTATCTTCGCTTGTAGAATGTGAAATTACTCCAGCAGTTTATCAGCCCACACACTGGAATGGTCTATGATCCCACTTTGACTGGTAATGCATCGTCTGACCTTTTAATGTAGGAAGTGCAACAGCCACTGATTGTTCTGGTGGATCTCCTTTCCTCAGGTGTGTGTAGGAAACAACAGAAAAAGCTGACTGAAGCTATCGACAAAGCAAGAGATGACGGTACGAAATTCTTTGCTTCTCTGGAACTCTGCATTAAGTCGACCAGAACCCCTGGCTCCATTTGGGCTCGCTTTTCCAAATGCATTGAATTACTGGGAATTTAACATGTCATCTTATCTGTTACGCAGTGGAGATCAGGAGGGAGCCGATAATATCAGAAATGTTGTGGTCCCCAACCCCCGGTCCGTGGACCAATTGGTACCGGTCCGCGGCGCAAGAAATAATTAAATATTTCCGTGTTACGTATTATTTGAAGTTGTAGCCTCACAGAATAAAAGTCAAGTAGAAAGTTCTCTATGCTTTTATAGAAAATAATAGGGTTTCAATGAGTAACATTGGCTAACCCACTTTAATTAAGTTGCTTTTTTTTCTTACACAGAACTTTTTAAGCTACGTTTCTACTGAAATTTCATTAGAAAGTATAAGTTATCAAAAATCAACTTAAACTCGGTATGTGAAAACATAACCAAACATTTCTCCTTTCAGGTTTACTTCCTTTTCAGATTCCACATGTGAATTTTTCAGGAGAGGATTACTCCAACACTCATGATGCTGTTGGGCTCACATCACCGCCACCATTCCTCAGCCCTAGTGAACCCTGGTATAAATGGTACGGAGAAATAACGCCTGATGACAAGAAAGTGGATCAAGTCAAGAAGATATACAAGGCTTATTTAAAACACTAGAGTGGTGAAAAAAGTTTAAAATCTACCATAGAATTTAAAAATCTATGGTAAAATATCTTGCATGCCCGAACATTCTACTGAAGTTCACAACTTTTAAATAAATGAAACGACAAAAATGCAAGTGAAAGATTCTTTTATTAAGTTTTGACAGGTCATAGTTAAAGATATTTAATCTTCCTGCTAATGTGAAGCAGGAGGAATGACTGATATTTCAAATGTTCCGATGTATATGATTGTAATTAATCCATAGTCGGTGTCTCCCCTGGAAGTGATTATGGATTGACCTTATTGACCATGATTTCTCCAAGGGCCTCCAAAACTTCTCTCTTGTAGTCATCAAAGTCTCCCTCGATCTGGTTGATGGTGCAGTCCTCCACCACCCACAGCTGGCACTGAGTCTCCGTGATGAGTCGCGCGTCATGGCTCACAATGATCACAGCTGCTCACAGGACCAGAGTAATTCAGATAATTTGAACAAAAATATCAAGCTTCTCTACCTTCCCCCTATTGTCCTGCTCTATCAGAAACAACCAAACGGAGCCTGTTGGATGGTGTTGGTGCTATTAAACATACTCATGTATGCGCTGCCCCACCCTTCCCCTGCTACAGCTGGTTCACCACAGCAGAGACTGCCATGGATGCTCAGGCTAGTTAGCATGGCCAATCGTAACGCTTGGGTTGTGTTTAAGGGAGGAGAGGAGGCGGTAGACTTGACTGGACAGTTAGAAACGGTCAACTTCACTGAATTCCACAGTGTTGTCCTTTAATAAAATGCTCTTCACCAACCTTACAAGCCCGGTTGAATGGCTGCTATACATCCACACATGAAATAAGCAGAGTCCAAAACAACCCGTAACGTTACTAAACTTAAGAGATGTCCGTCTCAGTTCAGGTATCCAACTATATCACAGTTCTCCCACACTCTACAGAGAAGCAGTGGGGCATACATGTGACGTCATTAGAGATACTAGAAAGTCTTAAAGAGATACTACACAATTACAACTGTTACACAATACAGCAGATAAATAGTTTTCCTGGAACAGTACATTGTTTTTATGCTACCAGCACATTTTGTGCAATGGATTGATCAACAGTGCTAAAACCCCCTCATGACACTGATCAGTTCTTTTTAACCAATCAGAAGGCAATAGTGGCTCAGGAAGGAGGAGCTTGATTTCCCCCCCCCACCGATTATCTTAACCAATCAGAACCAGCATTAATCAGCTTAGCCATGCTATCAGGAAGGATTGTTTATTTTTGATGCAGCCTGCGTTTGACTTTGAATGAATGTTTCCTTTTTTACTTGACATTATTTGATATAGGCAGTGTTGAGATTTATTTGACTCATGTACTGAGAGCCTTACTGTTAAATATTTTACTGATTGCAGGTTTTTCAGTTGTCCTTTGACTGAATAACTCCTGTATTGTGCCTGCATGTATTTTGCATGTTTTATGCCTAAATTAGGTGAATTTATTGCCAGATATTTTTTTTTTATTTTGTCAGATCACACAGTAACATTTATATCTAAAGCAAAAAAATTAATAGTAATTCCAAGTGATCGGCAAAGATCAGTGATCAGCAGAGATCGGCCTCATTGGTGATCAGTATCTTAATTGGCAGCAAAAAACCTGGTTGGAGCCTCCCTACTTACAGATATCAGACGTCTAAGAAATATGTTGACTTGTATGCACTGAGCCTGGTTTGAGTTCCTGCTGTATGAATTCTGCATCAATGTGGTGCAGTATAAGCTAATGCTGCTCTCATGCAGAGACTCCTTACTTTCCCAGTTCCTCACAGCTTTTAAAATAAAAAAATAATTTTACTCACCTCCTTTGTATTCATTGATGGCCTCTGATAAGGCGTCTATTGACTCAATGTCCAAATTATTAGTAGGTTCATCCTAAAAAAAATAAAAACAATATCTGACTTCATTCAGAACTACAACCAAAAAAAAATATCCAAATTCAGTTGTGAACACCATCAGTTCAGCTGGTGAGGCTAAGGATGTCTTTGGGACATCAAGTAAAAATGCAAAATGTCCCAAAATAAAGGCAAAGTTTTTACCACTGACTACAGTCCCTTCCACATCATCCTAAGTGATCTGCTGAGGTCGAAGGTCACATGCAGGGTTTCCCCCAGAAAACCTGCTGACTGGTAGGGCGCTCCACCAGCGCTCCACCGGGATTTTGTGTTAAAAGTTGGCAAGAAGTTGAAAATATGACCATCTGTTTATTAGATGACATTTACAATACATTAACTACAAAGTCTTAAAAATGCAAAGAAAACATGCAATTAAAATGAATGTTTTTTGCACTTCAGTTAATTCTTAATTATAAAATTCAAGTATTTGTTATGTTAAGTTTCCAGCGTTTTCCTAAATGCTGCTATTTTGTTTAGGAATGTCTCCTAATTGGTGCAGTGTTTTGATTCTCTGGTCATGATTGGCTGTTAGTTGTCCAAGTAAATGGAATATTTGCAAGCAATACTCTGACTGGATGAAAAGGATCGGTCTGAGATTGCCTGGAGTTGTGATTCAAATGATCATACACTTTATGAAGTTACATAACAGACAATAAATACACTAATGGGGGGCAGGACCCCCAGGACTGAACTTTGTGTGGATTTTCTGTTATCATAATATAATAAAGTTTTACAGGTCCAAGTCTCCACCAGCTACTTTTTATAACTGACTGTATAAATATCCTTATTAAGTGTTTTGGAAGCAAAGTGAATTTGGCCCATAATACCGTCTGAGTGGAAGTTTATCTAATAACTCAGAGTAGATTCTCATGATTCTCACTTTAAGTTCTCCTCTCATCACTGCTTGAACTAGGCCACATGTTAATGATACTTTGATGACTAGACAGGAATCAGCTCTTACCAAGATAAGCACATCTGGCTGACGACAAGCCAACTCTGAAAACACAACTCTGGCTTTCTGGCCGCCTGTTGGGAGGAAATGCAAAGGGGATTAAAATTGGCTCCTCTGAAACAAATGGCGATGTGGCAGCTGCTTAGGTCCATACCAGAGAGTTTGGAGATCTGAATGGTGTGTGCATGACTTTCAAGGCCAAAGCGTCCCAGGCACTTCCTGCTATCCTGGTAGGGCAGGTTGAAGTTTCTCATTAGGTACTCTGTTGCCGTCTCCTCCATGTTCAGTTGATCAGCATACTGCTGATTAAAGAAGCCCACTTTCTGTTGGAGACCAAAACATGAAGGGGTCAGCAGGTGGGACACAAGCAAGGAACACAAGGACATTAACGCCAACAAAAACATTTATACTTCAGGATATTTAAAATTCTATTAGCGGGAGCGGGAGATGGACAGGCGGATTGGGGCAGCGTCTGCCGTGAAGCGGGCGCTGTACCGGTCCGTCGTGGTGAAGA
>CAEGAF010085998.1:0-12540 GCA_903067075.1 Micropoecilia bifurca | reverse complement strand
TTTCACAGACATAATCACAAAGCTCTGTACAATAAAGGTCACCTAGCTGATGAGACCCACAAAGAGTCTGGTTCTGGACAGAACCTTTACTTATTTAATTTGCAGGAACCGGTTTTTCTCCAGGCGCTCTGGTTTTTACCCAAAAATTGTTCACTTTGGTTAAGTTATCTGGCCAATGTGAGTAGAGGTGTATCTGTACTTTACTACTTAAGTAAAGTACAGATACACGAAAATTGTACTTAAGTACAGTAACTTCCCACCACTGATAAAGACCTTCACTCTACTAGGATTTGCTTTTATGTGCCTAATTTCTTATCTAACCACACAAACAGGCACAAGTGCCTATTATGATGCATGTTTTGATCAAATGTATTTATGCAATTAACATCATAAAGCACTCATGCCATGCCAATATCTTTGATCTTAATTTACGTTGGGCCAACAGGATCCGGCCTGTGAGGGTAAAACCTCTTTTATCTGAAATGCGACGGCTTCATGAATAATTCACTGGGTTAACGGCATTCGCTAACATCTTTCCTCTCAGACATATAGACGGTAAAATGATATGAACACAATAATCAAGAATATATCTTTGTGCCTGATGTTTAGCAGTTATATGTTAAGGACTTTCCACACTCCTGTTACCAAGAGTTAGAGAATTTAATATCAAAAATACAAAGCGTGGCTGTAACTGCAAAATGAAATATTGATGTCATATCGGAACATAATTCGTATTTAAGGAGATAAAACAGGTCTTAAACTCACTTTGATAAATATGTCATCTCTTTTTGCACTTTGTTTTTCTACTGCAGCTTCATAATGTGACATTAGCCCTGGATCTCCTGGATGACGTTGGCCTTCACCTGCCCAATATTGACCCGCAAGGTGAGGAAAATGACGTCACTTTCTAAAGGAGCAAAAAACACAGTCACAACACGGCACAAAATATTGGCTTGATGGCAGGAAAAAAATTAACAGTGTCTGTAAAATTACTGCAAACCGAGTCAGATAGCTGAATGCTCCAAGACAGCAGTGTCAAACTAATTCATATTATCTCCTCTATCAGCAGCATTTATCCGCCTGAAATGGGAAAAGCTAAAAATCTGTTTGTGTGTCAGGCGGGACTCTTTGTCCACGGAGGATTTAATCGCTGGAGTGGAGAGAGAGATCGACGGTGTTTCACAGGGAAACGATGAAATTGCTCAGGGAATAAAATTGAGCGTAACTCACGTCTTAGTATTTATATCTAGATGATTTGCTCCGTCTCAGGCCACCATCGTTCCTTTAGAGAGGAGCAGCAGAAAAGGCAGCCTCAAAGGGACAATGTTGTCTTGATGTCCTCTGATAGGAAAAGGGATTTAACCCGGCTCCTCTGCTGCAGGAGCGTTTTGCCTGCGAGGAGGAATCCATATTCATGAACTGTGCTATCCTGGATATTACTCAGTTGTCAGGCTCAAAATGTTGATTGTATCTGTGTACTATAAAAAAAGAGTGTCTTTTAACTGCAATTTGAAAATTACCGTACTAATTATACACTTATATACCTCTGAATATGAGTTTTTCATCCAACAACAAAAAAAAGAGAAGATATTTCTCCTTTTGATGCTTTCAGCCAATTTACAGCATGCAATGCTTAAAAAGACAAAACTCAACATTATAGTACATTGGACAAAATGTTTCCTGTTTTTGGTCAAACTGGATTATCAGAATTATTTCTATTAGCAAAATGGCAGAAAAATGAGAGATTTTTAGAAAATGTTTTTTGTACCTTTCTTCAAATTGAAGAAAAATATGCAAGGAATAAAGCAAGGAAAATAACCAATATATTGGGACCTGAGTCCATCAATACCAAACAGGTCAATCTTTCCTCTCTGTAGATCCATTACCGACTGGATGATCTTCTGGCTGAGTTTCAGCTTCCCTCTTACAGGAACTCCAACTCACCCATTCTCTTCTCCACTGGACGCGCACGGCGCCTTTTCAACCTTAAAATAAATTCCCGGCACTATAACTGATAATGTAAAGACCGGCACGATTAGTCTAAGCCCAGAGGTAGCAGTTAATTTAATTCATTTTTACTGTCTTTTTAATTAATGCCATAATTGCTGTAATGAAAGGAGGAATTCCAGGACTAAAGGCCTTTAAACGGGAGCATGCCGTGCGCGTTAATTAGATGAGCGAGCGATGGAGTCAATCTTAATGTCACGTTCATTCACTTATTGAGTCCCACCAAGGACAGAGAGATCAAATTTCTGCCTAATGGATTTTCTTGTCCTCCTGATCTGTTGACCCGCCTGAGTGGATTGTGAGAGGAGCTATTAGCTAATGTCCACAAAGTGTCGTCGCAGTCAAGCCGCTTCGACTTGGCCAGGCTGATTACGCAACGTTTGTCCTGTGAATATTGTGACAGATATCGTCTCTCAGGACGTCGCCGCCACCTTGAAGGTCCTTTACGCCCTGTTCAGGAAGCACAAAAAGAACTGAGGGAGGAAGACGCTGGATGAAGACGAGACAAGCTGCTGGAAATAAACAAGAAGACGGGAAGGGAAAAGTGTTCGCCGTGTAATTTATTGCTGTATTTTTGTTTTTTGGGTCAGACAGATTTAGACAAAAACAGTGGGATCTATTTTGGAACATTTTAGCTTTTGTGAATAAGGACATTTTATATAGTATAGGCTAATTGTGTTTTGAAAAAAACCCCAACATATTTTTTGTAAATATCTTGAGAACTTAGGTTGAAAAGTATCTTCCCTTGATTAAGAAAATTTTTTTGAATTTGACTTTTATCAAATTGGAGGATGACAAATACTGTCAGCAAATAATGGTGGCAGCAGCAAACTGCTTAAGTGAGTCAGAAACTGATATTTCTTTAAGACTCTGCACACCTGACTGAGCCTCAGGTAGAGAAGCTAGAGAAGCAGCAGATTGGAGTCAGTTTATGCAAATAAAGCTTTACATCCAGAAAACTTCTAACATCTGACTGGCATCACAGACAAAAAAAATGGCTGGCAGCAGAAAAGTAAGAAAGGAAAGAAAGAAACAGTTATTCACAGTTTAGAGTAGATTTTGTTTTACAGGTTTTCCATGGTGAAACATTTCAGTGATGTGCCAAATTTGAATTTTTTTTTTTACTCTTACCACTAAAACCTTTGCAAAGTTTTATCTACTTTCATATTTATGAATGTTATTGTGAATAATATGTTTCTCTTGACAGTGACATATCAATATCAGTGGTTGGAGTTTTAAATCTTAACTGCAGGATGATTAATATAAAGAAATATTCAAGGTACAGCATGTGGATGTAATTTAATCGATTGCATAAATATTAGGTCATATGTGTCCTTGGTTGTGTATGTATTTTCATAAGGCTTCACTCCCTGGTAACACAATTCATGTGTCTTCTCTTATATTTCAAATTCAGCCTGAAGAAATTGTTTATAGTTGTTGCATCACTCCCTAAAATGATATTGATGCCTCCTCCTGTTTCTGCTAATGTTATCTGTATAAAACTCCCTTTCACACCAGAGTGAACAGGAAGTAGTGAGAAACATAAGAAAAGCATGCACTTTTCTTATGTCACTCCAGTGACTCCATTACTGGTGGTAAATTATATCATTTATTATTTCTAAGCCCATAATTTCCTTCGTCCACTTTGCTATTCCCACTTTCTGACTCGGCTGCTTTTTCCTGGCAGCGTTGCAGAGGATGTGAAGGCAACGGAGAAGGAGCTTAAATTCAGGACGGTTGTTCAGTTCAACATGTTCAGCTGGTGTCTTACCTAATTACAATACTGCACACTATACAACATTTACCATTTTATTCAGGTTCAAATTTTAAAATATGGATCATCATATCCTAAATATACTGTTCTTGAGGCACCTTGTGTGTTCTAGCCAATTTAGGACATTAGCGTACTGCTGTAATCCATCTAGCCATTTTTAAACTGGAGAAATCCACTTCCTGACCCCCATTTGAAGTATATATTTAGGATTATCCATATTTTCTCGGTTAAAAAGACTTCTTGTATAATGTTGAGGATTTATGTGGCGTTGAGGTGATCAAGTTAACTTTCTGTAGCTGCAGACCTGATGAACCACAGGCAGATGAAAGCTTTCAAAAGGCTGGAAGTATGCAATCATTTTGTTTTACGTAGGGTCAATTATTTACGATCAAAAGAAGCATTAAATAGCTGCCGACTTGTTTCTGGCCAGGTTAATAGTGAGTTGTGCTATTTTAAGTAATTAGTCTATGATTACTATCACTAACGCAAAGATTAAGCTATTCAAGGGTTTCCTCCAGTGTATTATGGGCCTGGCGGCCCGCCATGCTTTACTGCCAGGCTAAGGCTGCTGGTTTGTTGAAAATTACGTAATTTTTATACATGGCAACAGCGACAATGAAGGTTTTTGAGTATTCATGGTAAAATCCGTTTACGCGCAATGGCGACATCTAGTGGTTAAACGAGGAAAATTTTCACCGGTACCCCCAAACCACTACCTTTCTCTCTACCTCTTCACACGGTAACACCGACTGCAACATGTCACGGAGAAAAGGTCCAAAAACGTTGGATTTCTTTTTTTTCGGAGTTACAGGAAGAGTGGTGCAGACGAAAGATCTACTCTTACTTGATGACAAAGAGGAGCGCACCGACACCAGCACCGACGTTGAGGTTAACCGGGCCGCAGCTAACGGACATTAGCCACCTACAACTACCCCTGGAGGGAACTGGGGCCTCTACGGGGCAGTCTTCCGAGCACCACAGTTCAATGGGTGGCTTTAAGTCTGTTGTCCAACACCAAATAACGCACCGTAAGCTATTGTCTGAAGGAATGTCTGACGTATCCTTTGGGTTTCTCATGCTTGAGGACAGATACACATGCACGCACACTCAGCAAGAAGACAATTTGTATTTATTTATTCACTTACAAGTAAATGATTACGTTTCTATTGGCTAATTCAAAGAGTTTGGGAGGCGTTAATGGTGAGCAGATGGTCACAGAGGGAGGTCGAGGTCACAAAGTTCACGTATGATTAAAGTCTTTGTTCATGGGGAAATTTCCGGTCACAGGAAAGGTGGATGGGTTTAATATCAATTAATCCATCAAACTCTGATTAAAATTTGACTGAAGGGTATCAGAGAGGTCAGGAGGTCACAACGTTTTCATAGGTCAAGGTCACGAGGTCACAAACATATGGGGAGAGGGGAGGAGAGAGGGGAAGGGGGTGGAGTTTGATATTGTTTAATCCATCAAACTCCGATTAAAATTTGACAGAAGGGTGTATATATATCTCTCTCATGTTGGATCTGCACATCATCCTTCTGGGTTTTGTAAAGAATTCTTCCAGAGCCTTATTGAAGTCCATGTCAGTCACGCTAGGTCCATTTATTCTGATTTGCAACACGCTGTGAGGCTTTTGCCCTGAAGCCTGTTTCTGATGTCCATCTTTATCTATTGAAAATAAACCAGAACTGACATAAAATGTATATTTAAAGAAACTTCTAGTTTCTAGTGTTCATAGCTGAAAAGTCTCTTTCACAGTTCACACTCAAGACTGAAACTGTCAATGCAATGGCAGAGAGTAGTGACAGGTTTGTGTAGAGGAGCTTCAGTTCATCAAAGTCAGAGGCCATTTCCTGCATCACCTCCAGTTGTGACCTGTCCTAAAACAAACAAATGTTTTTGGAATAATTATTTTTAGAAAAAAAGTGAATAATAAAAAATTGTATGTTTTGTAAAAATTTCTTAGACACTTTGCTTCTGCCATTTACCTCAAAATGCCTTGGCCAAGATTGACTTTGAAACTTGTCCATTCTTGGAGTATTGCCCCTTCATTCAAAGTGGGAAACTTTTTGACAAGCAGTCTCTTGAAAGTCATCTTCCTTCTAAACTGATTGTGGGCCGAGTATGTTGAATGCAGCAAGCATGTTCATCTCTGGGAATCTCCTCTCAAGATGCTCAATCAGATGGTCCAAGTATGGCTCCATTACCTTGTGAAAATATGTATTTTTAAGCGATAAAACTAAAGGTAGTTGTCTAATTCTATAATATTTCCTAAATTTGTAACTGGAAACATTGAGTATTAAAGACCTGGGTTTGAAAACGAGTCCAAAATCACCCCTGTGGCTTCTCCTCTCCTCTTCTGTCTGTATGCTGAGGCCTTTCACTCTTTCTTTGAAAAAAACGGAGATATGACCCTGGAGGTTGCACATCTCCTGCCTCCTTGATTTGTTGAACGGCCTCAATTGTAACAGGCACCTGATTAAATAAATAGATTAAAGATACAAGTTTATTTGCCTTTCATAATTTTCCATAAACAAATAATTTAGTCCTTAAAAATCAACTTACATGTTTCTTGATAGCCAAATAATTGACTTCTTCTTTTTGGAAAAGCTTTGAAAGCCGTCTCAGGTGGGCACCCGATGATTATCAGTCACTAAATGTTTGTTGCCTCTGTATGTTTTTTGTGCAGGAGTTATAACAATTTCGTGTTTCATGGCGAGTACGCAAACTTTGACCTCTAGTAACGCCCTTTCAGCATTCACAAAAAGTCCCCGTTTTGATAACTTTTAATCGGCCATGTCTTATGAACCAACTGACTAAGTTTGAAGCCGATTGATCAAAATCCCTAGGAGGAGTTTGATCAAATGTGAAGGCTGTAAACGGCCAAAATGGGGTCAAAATCGGAAGTTCAATCCAAAATGGCCGACTTCCTGTTTGACTTGCACGATGACATTAATTGAATTCTCTGTGTGTCTTGGGGAGCTCTACAAGTGTGCCAAATTTAGTATCTCTACAATGAAGTAAGGTCAATGCAGATGGTATTTTGAAAGTTGCTAGGTGGCGCTGTTGAGCCATTTCTGTTGCGATTTTTGCAACGACCTTAAAATACATAATTTTCACGGAGACCTGACAGGTCTGCCATATTTTATGAGGTTTTGACTATGATAAAGCCTCCAAAAAGCTAATTCATTTGCTTTTTGGGGGCTTCATAAAAAGAAGAAATACTACGGTTACGGTAGACCTTCGCACCACTTAGCTACCTAATTAATAGTTTTGTTTCCTATCCAAATGTTTTGTATGACACTAACACATAAGTACAATTTCCCATGTATTTGACGTGCCGTGGTTGAGGGGTACAGCGCTACAGAAATGATGTTTGATGTGCTATTTGGGGGAATTATGCGACACGCCATAGTGTGAAAGTCAGAGAAGATTAATGTCTTTCAGCCTCTGCATGAAAATCAGCAAAAAGGTCACAAATGCAACGTGACAACAGCTTCTAATCCATCGGGAGGAGTAATGATCATTTTCAGATAAATACTGAACTCTAACTACTGTGAGGTTCACCGGATTTCTCAGCGTTTGAAACCAATATTAAAGCAATTTGTAGGAAGGCAAACAAAAATAAACCTCTGGATACATGGTAGCTGGAGCCCATTCAAAAATGTTGACGGGCAACATGAGTAATAATATCTGTGTCTCATGTCACAGCAAACAGATGCATTTCTCCGTGGACAAAAAGAGGAGCTGAGCCAACAGAAGAGGATCAACAAAAAAAAAGAGAGAAAAACTGACTGTTAGTATTATTAAACTCTTGCCCCCTGGGAGAAGAGTGAAAACATGTTGTTCTCTTGAGAAAATCACTCGTTGCTCTACTTTGCTCTTTTAACAGGGGAATGCTCTGCTGCTCCAGTGCTGTGACTTTCTGCACCGACATGGCCTCACAAAGCACACCAAACAAAAAAAAAACCTTCTACAGCCGCTGCTGCCGGTCTCGTCGTCTGCTTTTGGTAACAAGTGCACAAATCATATCTTCTAGTTCTACATTCGTATGCGATTACAATTTTTCAATTTAAAGACACAATGACTGGGATTAGAGACGGGCAGATATCTAAAGGGACGAGGGAAGCTACGGACAACCGAGTGTGTAACAAAATCCAGACTTGGAAGCAGTTGGTGCAAAAAGTAGAGTCCTTGGTGTGAAGTCGCACGGCCTTTTTTTTTTTCTCTCTGCATGTCATTTCATGCCGTTTTGTCCTGAAGAATTGACAAAATCTCTTATTCTAATCCTCTTTTCTTCTGTTCAGTCAATTCAACTATTTCTGTTGGCTTACAGTGAGTTGCAAAAGACAACTTTATGTGCTTTTTCTCATTTTGTAACGTTATGTTGTTGGTGTTTTATTTGATGGGCCATCACAGAGCAGCGGATACTTTGGAGAAAAGCTTCTAAAAGAACCGCTGCAAGTTCTTTTGTCTCTGCTGACTTTTAACTTTCCAGCGTAGCTCAAGCTCAGACAAATTGGATGGATACTGTGTGTATGACTTTAAATCTCCAAAACCTGCCACATATTCTCAACTTGATATAGATCTGGAGATCAAATACGTAATGCTACCTAATATGATTTTAATCCTATTAGTGCCAGTCTGACTACATGTTCAGCATTGCTGTATAAAATTCTTAAAGAATATCATACTTTTCTATCTGTTGCTGCTCTCTGGAGTGATTTGGGAGGTCATGATTATATTTTAAACACAATCATTTCAGAGCTGGAGGTGTAAGAGGAGGTGTGTTTGAACAGCAATTAACTGCTGCTTTGATTCATTAAATACAAGACACCTGGGGTTTCAGAAAAGTGTTTACAGATTTATGTTAACGTAGAACTAAAAGCTCTAGATAGTCAGACAGAAAAAAAAGAATAAAGACAAAAAGGTGCCTTGCAGAAGAGAGTAGTTCACATAAACAGACACTGAACACTTGTGGCTTTTTTACATAAGTTTTAGACATGTTAAAATAAATCTGAGTTACAACTTATTTAATGAAAACATGACTTATGCTAAAACCATAACTAGAAATTTTCTAAAGAAGTTTAAAACGGGCCAGCCAAAGTGTGTGTGTCAGTTGGAACCTAGCATTGATAGTGAAAATTACAAACAATGCTAAGGTGAACTAAAATGCAGCATGTGGAGAATCAACACTATTAATATTATCATGGACTTACTCTTAGAAAGTAAAAGTAAGTCCAAACATTAGTATACAAGCTAAAATGAGCCAAAATGCTAATGTTAGCTTAAATGCTGTCAGTAGCATGTGTCATATCACAACCATGTTGAGCTACATTAACTTAATCTATTCAGTATGATAGCCGAATCAAAAATGAGGTAAAATGCTTATTTCAGGTACCAGGCTAATATTAGCTATCACTAGCATATTTGCTAGCATGCTGATAGTACCAACAGGAGGAGAGTTACCACCCGTCCCGGAAAATACGGAATCGTCCCGTATTTGGCTGTTAAATGTTGTACAGATTACGAGACGCGATTTGATCCGTATTACATAAAAGTCTGATAGACTAGAGCTGGGATGTCCAAAGTGGGTCCTCGAGGGCTGGCATGCACCTGGATCCAATGATGGCTCGTTAGAAGACCTAAGAGGAACATTGACAAGCTGAAAATGTCCTTACTACCACCAGGGAGAGAACTAAAACATGCAGGATGCCCTCAAGGACAGACTTTGGGCTCCACTGGACTAGAGGGAAAATGAAGGTGTAGCTGCATCCATCATGAACTAAGCATTCAGAAATTAAAAATGAAACGGGTTCAATGGGAGGCAGTGTGAGGTACAGAGATGCCGTGCTAAATATAAAACTTAACTGCAGATGCCGCAAAGCTGGGTGCGAGAGTTGTGCGGAGCAAACAGGTGATCAGCGTTGGTGGTGAGTTGTGAGTTGAAAATAGTTTTATTAACTATTGTAAATACTTTAAAATAGAATAATGTTTTCTTTCCTGTGTTGTGAAGGCGACATGCGCATTAGAGTGTCTGCTTTGAGTCGAGCAGAACTGATCTATCATTTCCACAGCAACTATCAGAAGCAAGACCTTGCCCACAGAGAGCTCCAAACAGTTTGTTTAATCTCAACGTTGCATCATGCAAGTATTTTTAGTGTAGTTAAGATTAATATCCAGTCACCATGTCTCTTTTAACAGTTTTGGTCTTGGATTTTCAGTCACTACAGGAATGAGAAAACTCTTTGACAGATTCCTTTCTGAAAAGGATTTCAGGAAGCTAGCTCTCAGAATCAGAGCAGTCTGTTGGGACGATTCTTCCAATGTGCCTGAGGAAAACACAAACCCAGACCGGGATGTTTGGCGTGAGGAAAAGAAAACCGCTTTCTCAAAGAAAACATTGCAAGACATTACTCAAGCTGAAAAGAAAGTAGACTGTGAAATCCCAGCTATCAGTTTGACAAGGAACACATCACAAGCTGCACGTACAAGTACGGTTTCCAGTATCTGAATTGAAACGTACCCTGGATGAGAACATCTGTGAAACCATAGCCCAAAGAGAACATTTTTATTTTTTTTCCCCCAGTCTTCCCCAAGAAAAACCTAACCTGAACTGGGAAGCTTTTTTTGAGGGACAAAAAGTTGAATTTGAAACCGACGATGTTGATTTGACAAAGAAGACGTTACAATGTTGTTTGAAGAATTGAAAATGACCCCTGATGGGGAAGCCTGCAATAGAACAGATTCTCCACTGTTCCAAGAAAACAAAACTTCCCCAGACCGGGACGTTATTATTTCTGAGGAGATTGACATCACAGCCTTCGCTGTAATTTCAACAATTACATATATCACTTTGGCAGAGAAAACTTAGCTAGGCGGTACGTTCTCCAGTCTCTTTGAATTGAAATACCACTGATAGGATTTGTGTTAACATTAGCATTTTGGCTAATTGTAGTTTATACACTAATTTTAACATACTGAACAGAGAAGTCCATGTTAGTCAACATGCTTGTGATTATCCACATGCTGTTTAGTAAATGTTAGCTAAGCTTAGTGTTGATGCAAATTTTAACCTGATGCTAATTTTTAGCATCACAGCGCTGAGTTCCAACCAGGTTTTTCAGGCCCCGTTTAAATTTCTTCAGAAATTTAATAGTCTGCACATACAGTCCTCACTCAAAGACATGGACTGTCACTTGGGTGGTCTTTAGGCTAAACCATCAGGAAGAAGCACTGGGCCACTGAATGAACTGTAAGGTAGGAGACTTTCAGACTCCAGTACTAAAGGGTGGTGATGCAACATAAGAGCCGCTGCTGCAATCACCCCCATCATTATCATCATCGTTATCATCATCATCATCAGTGTTTCTCTCTGCAGTAGCCTAAACCGTTTAAATAGATTTTGAAATCGACTTTATTCCATCCACACAACATCTGACAACCAGAGGCATAAAAATGGGGGATTATATGTAATTCCCTTTGCCTTCAGTACTTTATCCCTGACTCTACATGGATATTCTGCTCCAGTTTTAAAGTTGATAAGTAAAGGAAAACTGACTCTTCATAAGATCTGCTGTGTGACTCCTGCTCGTCTTGTGACAGGCAGTGGCTGTGTGACATCTGGTCAGTAAACATAAACAAGGCATTGCGTAACCAGTGGCGCCCCTTGTGGTCTTGACTCATGAAGAATGAGCAGAATCTGGGAAAATGTCACAGTGCAAATACTTTTTTTTAAACTAGGGTTGTGTGTGTAATGCAGTGATGTAATATGTTAAAAGGAATGTATCTTTTTAATAAAAGTTCTCACAAAAAAAGTATTTAGAAGTGAAACATTAAATTGGATTTATGACATTTAAAAATGTGTTCATACCAGGCTGAGACTACAGTTGAAGAAGTGTGTTTAATAAAAAAAATAAATCAAACATTTTAAATGAATCCATGTGTAACTTTAATTAATATTAAATCTCAATGACAGTTTATCTAAAATACGGTTGCTGTATGTGTTCAGATGCAGATACAGCTGCATACTGGGCGTACGAAATTTAACTAAAAGCAGTTGCTTTATGTAACATTGTGATTTCTTACCCCGTGTGAATATATTAATGCATCTTAGAGATGTTTCAGAGTAACCTCACTCCTACTCAGGACCTTTAGCATGCACTACTAGATGGCAATTTGCAACTTCTTATTGCCAGATAACAGAAAAGCCCAATATGTCTTGTTTAGCTGCAACAACTACAAGTTTAATTTTTGTGACTCAGTGATGAAATATATTGTTATATTTCCTGACCATTAAATAGACTTTGGTTTTATTGTAGGTGCTCTTTGCTGTTTGTCCATCTGTAAGTCTATTAGCCTATGTTTTGAGCAGAGCCGCAATGTTTTCTGTTATTTTAATTTGTTTGTCGTTACATAGCAATTTAGAAGTCTTGGCATAGATACTCGAGTATCTAGGCTACTTGGAGATATTTTTATGTCGATTCATTTTAGCTTGGGCTGCATCTTTAGGCTTGTTGTAGTGCTGGTATGTCTCCAACCTTAGAAAAGTTTTTTTTCTAACACGTTTTCAGATTTATATTTCCTTTCTTCCATGTTTCCATCACATTGGATCAACTTGATTTATTTGTTAATTTTGGGATATGTGAATGTTACTAAACGCCACATTTGTATGAATAAAATGTTGAAAGGCGTTGATTAGCTTCCTTCAACTTTATAAAACACATTGGGATTCGTAACTTCATAGAAAAAAAAGAAT
>CAEGAF010085994.1:0-205555 GCA_903067075.1 Micropoecilia bifurca | reverse complement strand
CTTTCCTTCACTTCTTGTGCTTCTCTCTACTTTTTCTTGTTTTTACTGTTCCACTGTTTACACTTTTTTCATTTCTTCTGCTTTCCTTCACTTCTTATGCTTCTCTCTACTTTTTCTTGCTTTTCTGCAGCAGACATTCTGCTAATATGCATTCTCACGGCTGTTTCGCTAGGAACAGCTATTTTTCTAGTTTAATTTGTTTTTGCCTTTTCCACTCTTTCAGCACACGAACATGTGCTCAATCTCTGTTTGTGTCTTTGTTTAGACATTTTCGTCAAATGATTAAGCGTACATGTAATGACTGACCCGCTCAGATGAATTTTTCATCCTGGCATTTCCAAGCACTGAAATTAAATAGCAACCTCCTAACAGATTGGATGAAGTCTGTGAGTTGTTCTGGCCACATGACAGAGGTGTCAGCGAGCGGACATCCGCGAAGCAAACACTGCCGCTGTGACTCATCCTGATAAAGCCAGAGGTAATTCTGTTTTTGATGAGAATTACTCTCTAAATTAATTTCCATAGCAATTAATCTTGATGCCACACCTATGGGATGCTTTCTGCTCTTTGGAGGAGGTGATAAAATGCAAAATAATTGAATTGATTCATTTATATTTTTGTAATGACCAAGCTGAAATGGTTTTCTCTTTGTAATGGATTTTTTTTTCATTATGAATGGCCTTATGTTGCCAGCCTTATTCAACAGCCTGCAGGCTCAGAGATATTTATTAAATATCTCTTTGTTGTGCTTTATTCTACTGGTGCAGCTTGAGTATTGCCTCTCGTATTCAAAATGTGTTTGTTATGCCCCTCCTCCACTCAGCTGCCAACCCCGAAGCACAACAGAGCAGCATATCTTAATTAAACCTTTATTTATCTACTTGATGGGTTTATAGGAAGGGACAGGGTTAAGTCTACAATTCACTATCTCATATTGGGCCCTGAGTAGCCTCAACCCCAGGAGAATAGTTCTTTATAATCTGAACATCGGTCCCACTGGGGTATAGTTTGCACAGGAGCTTCATATTAATAAGGGAGAGACAGAAAGTTGTCCTGTGGAAAGACAGAATCTGTAAAAGAGCGCATGAAATAAATGTAGTTCAGGGGAGCGGATAGTTGAGTGGAAATAATAAACACGAAAGAGCAATTCACTCATGACAAAGATTTTCATATTTTACCTGGTTCATGAAATAATGCAAAAAAAATGCACCACAGCACAGTCAGACTGCAAAACCGGAGAAGGGAAGCAATCCTTATTACCTGGGACATTTTATTTCTGTGCTGGAGGCAGAAAGCAATTACATTAACAGCAGTGAAGAACAAATCTTATGAAGGTGAACAACAGAGAATTTCTGTAGTGGAATTCATCCGCATAGCTCAGATGTGAGGAATTTTCTCCTGAAATCTTTCGCATTGAAATGTACAACAAGCATCATTTTTTGGCTCGGTTTATATGTTTCCGAGTGGCACACAAAGCTCATCTCATGCCTACTGCATAATCACTCTGATCAATAGCGAAGAGCTAATTTTGAACATTAATTGTCTCTTCCTTTGCAGAGGGACTATCCAAAGCAGAAGCTGGCCAAACTGAGTGTTTAAATAAAACAAATTGAAGTCACCACTTCCGGTTATTTCTGGATACATTGAAGGAGTTATTTCTATACTCTCCGATCATTTTGTCGTAGTTAATGTCAGTAGATCTATTGTTGCCTCCATCCAGGATGGAGACAAAATTAAACGCAGAAGCACTGAGCGTTTCAATGAGAAAGAAAATCAAAGAGTAATGGCATTATCGCCATCTGCTAAAGAGATGTTTCTAATCATCTAAATTACAAGAAGTAAGGCTTAAAATATTGCACTTTGTGTGTAATGGATCTATATATCTATACGCATCACAAATTTGGAACAAACTTCCAGAAAACTGTAAAACGACTGAAACACTGGGTGCCTTTAAATCTCAACTTAAAACCCATCTGTTTAGAGTTGCTTATGGCTAAATTGTGGGTTTTGATGTCTTTGATGTTTTTTTAATGTTTTCATGTTTTTACCTTTACTTTTCATCTATTTATTAACTTCTTTTTGTTTCTCTTTCACATTGTCTATGTAAAGTCCCCCCCCCCAAAAAAAATGTCCCAGTTAGACTGCGTTTTAACTAAATGCGTTTTAACTAAAACTCTGAAGTGTGAGATGTTTAACTGAAGTCCTTCAAAGGGTGTGGATTTTAATGTTTGATACATCATTGTTATAACATCTAAATTGTTATAACAAAGAGCAATTTGAATAAGGGATAAATAGGTGACATAAGAAGTGATACAAGATGTATGACTTCTTCCACCAGAACATTAGTTATTTGTTTTGTCCATTTCTGCCAAGTGTGTTATGCCTGGCTATGTTCATGATGTTATGGCTTAATGTTGTGCGTTTTCACTTTTCATAGTTCTGCGATATATGAGTTCACTTTAAAGGAGAAGCATGCACAGCAGCGATGTGATAATTTAGCTTCTGATCAGCTGTTCAGGTGAAACTAACAGATTGTGTTATGAAATAACTGAATCACAGCAAAGTCCAGACTGTTCACTGTCGGGTTTTACCTGTGTTAATTAACTGCTGGGCCTAATTGCGCCTTCACAGCATCTGAGCCAAACGATCAAGCAAAAATGCTTTTGATCTTACAGCTGAATCTTTTGCTCTCTGTCTGATTACGGTTCAGCTCTAATATTAGAAAATATTATAAGTAAAGTGGATAAAGCTGATCTTGTTACGACACACAGCCCTGCTGAGGAAAGCTTTTTCCTGCTTCCTGAAAAAGCAGGAAAAAGCTTTTCTCCCATTCGCATGATTAACGCTCTTCACCATAAAGTTGACCTCCACTAACTTGGCTTATGAGGAATAACCCACAAAAGCCCAAATGATCTTTTTCTATAATCCCGGTACCAAACACACAAAGATGTTACTTGTCCATCAATACTGAGCTGGTCGTTGCATTGCTGTGGATGATTAGTGTGGTGTGAGCTACTTAGCCGTTTGTGTGTCGTACATATGCCTGCTGTTTCCCTGGTGATAGCTTTTTCATCTGCGACTCATTATCTCAACAAACTGTAGAACAGGTTCCTGCACTTTATCATATCCAGACTGATGCTACTCCCCTGTAGCTACAAATGTCATATCACTTACCGTAATTCTGTTTTTAGGTTTTCTATTTGTTTAGAATTTGTTGTCAAACTAATGTCAGACTTCTCCTTAGCTTTAAGTGTTTTGCGTTAAATTTCTGCCATTTCATTTACAAACAGTAACTTTCTGTTTGATAAACCTGAGTTCAAGAATTGTTCTTGGGATGTACAAATTTTCTGTAGGCAGGATATGTTGGTTAATAGTTGTGGTAGCGACAGTAGCAGTAGATACATCCTGAGTGATTTGGTCTTCATAGAGTTTTAAGCTAAAAAGACTTTAGGGCCTAAACCTGATCACTCCCACAGTTGGCTGACAGTCCTGTACAAAAATTATTGGATTGCAATCTGGCTGGGCTGTGCTGGTTGCTATGAGACGGAAAGAAGCTGCAGTTTCTATGTTTAATTGCACCAATGTTGTTTACAAGACTCCATCCAACTAGATCTACTAAAGCACAGTTTCTTCAAAGACTACTTAGGTTGAATTTATTGAACTGGATGGATGCTCAGTGACTCGCAGCTGTCTGAACAGAGAACACCATTGACAACGTCTTAATGGTTGTCTATCCTCCAAAACAAGTAGTAATGTCTAATGTACAACAAACTTGATAGCAATGGTAATTCTGCAGGCGCACACCCATGACATCATCATGTTTGAACATCCAGGGAGTGGACATTGAGATGGTATACTCTTGTAAGTACCTCGATGTTAATCTGAACCATGAACTGGACTGGACTCACAACACTGACGCTCTTTACAGGAAAGGCCAGAGCAGATCAGCTGCTGAGGAGGCTAAGATCTATTGGAGCTCCTGAAGTTGTGTTTTTTTAACTCTGTGGTGGCTTCAGCCACCTTCTATGATCTTGTCTGTTGGAACAGCAGAAAAGCAGTGTTCCTGCTCTGTTGTCTAGATTGAATGATTGCTATGGTACCTGTAAAAACCAAAAACAAACACCAGTCTCTTATTTATGGATGCACATGATGAAAGTGTACTTGGAGCTGTAAATAATCCATCTTGTTATTCATTGTGTCATGTGTGGCTAGTGGCCTTCTTCAACGTGTTGGTGTGATGATGCTTCAGGAAGAAAGGCTCTGCAGACACGGCTTCTGTTTAGGGTTGAAACGATTAACTGGATTGGTCACGATTAATTGATTATTGAAATAACTGTCAACTAATTTAGTTAGCGAATAATCGTTAACTTTATTATCCAGGCTCTAAAACATGCTATTAGTTGAAACAACATCCTCAAAGCAGAGCCAAAGCTGCACAAAAATTATATACATTAAGATAAAACAAAAAACCTTTTTGTCTGTAAGTATATTCTAACCAGAACTTCTTAAGTGGCAAAGCCTCAATTGATTCAAAGTCTATATAGATAGATTATATTAAACACATTTTGCTATTTAATTGTTTATTGGTTAGTCCAAAAATAGTCAGCAGATTAGCCCTACACTGTACTGATGTTCAGCTAAGCAGAAAGAGCTGAGCTTTTCGCATCTTTATGTTAGGACGTATAGTTAAAGTTCCGGTACTGTCAGTCACTACAAGGGAACCAACCTTAGCAAGAAAAAAAAAAGCTGTGTCAAGCTATTTGTGTCAATATTTCTGTTTCCCAGTCTTTGTTTCCAAGCACACCACACTCCATGAGTTTTCACTCTGTCAGCTTCAGCTTTCAGAGTTCAGACTTCCAAGGCAATTCGAACAAACTATGAGATTTTTTTCGAGTTCAAAGGCCTCCAATAAACAGTTCCGGGTCTTATGTTGGTACCTGACTGCAAAGTCAATAAATACATGTATTGATTTTCCCAGTACTGACAAGCAGAAAATATGACATGGTTTACTTTTCATAACTGAAAGACTCCATGTGCTTCTGCTGCTGCGCTTGAGAAGTAGCAAGATACACAGTGGAAAGGGAGCAGAAGCAGGAAGAAAACCATGTGAGGCAACATGGAGGTGTCCACTAATACAAACTGACGCATTTTAAGCAATTTGCTCATTTTAAGTCCTTCTCTAGGAACAGGAATTAAACTTTACTTAAAATGTAGAAGACTTCAGCAGTAGACGGCACAATCTGTTGAACAAGAGTACATTCAGTGAAATAATAATATTAGACAAAGTAAGACACAAGTCACCGGAGTAAGTTGACTTCCAGAACAAGCCAACCCTGAGGGCTATAACATAAAACCATTGTGCACAGAGAATTGTTTCTGAGCAGACCGGCACTCGACATTCCTCCTCTGTCTCACACCCCACCCAACTATTTACCCCAACTACCTCCTGCAGAGAACAGCTTAGGTCATTACAGTCTGCTGTCAAAACCTGTGACCGCTCGGCGTCGGAGCCGCCAGGATTAGGGGCTGTGAAAACATGAACAAGGGGGGAAAAGAGGTGAAAGCTGACAGGGGGAGCAAGGTCTTAAATATTTTCTCTCCCTCTTCTTTTTTCCATGACCACGTGCTGATTCTTGCAGCTACTTTGTGCACTAATATGAAGCAATGTTGAGTCATGTTGAAAACATGGAGAGGATGAAAGCCCATCATTTTAACACTCAGTTAATCAGACTTGAAAAGGTGTTGCTCTTCCAAGGCACATAAGGATGAATAATGTTCTTAGAAATAGCTCCAAGAACATACTTTGTACTTTATTGACTCAATTGGGAGATTTTGCAAAAAAAATCTAAGTGAATCAAACTGTCTGCTTTTGAAAAAGGTGGTACGTGTTAATATTTGCCTTCAGGGATTGCAAAGGATGGCAACAAGAACAAATTGCATTTTAAATTCTGCAGTCTTTCAGAGGCTAAAAGCCCAGAGATCGCATTCTTGCATCAGACCGGCATGTCCTTTCTCTTGCCTTATTCTATATGTGGTGCCATCTCGTAAGAGAGAATACCTGACTTTAACTCAACCTTTTACTTCTGCATCAACACCATCAGGAGTTCAATATATATATATTTTTTTGCCTCTGTAAAATATCACCCTCCACCTCGCTTGCTTGCATTTTCTCTTGCTTTCGCTTTTAAGCCTACACCAGTAAACAGTGCTACTGAAAGCCAGACTCCATCATCTCCCAATATCAATTTGAAATCAGTGATAAATTACCTGTTTGGACCTGATTTCCTGTGGAGTGGTTGCCCAGAAGTCACTTTGTGATCAAACACATTTGGAAGTTGTTGTGCAGCGGGCCATCTCTGTGCTGACTGCTGTGAGCAGTCTGGTCTGCTGGCTGTCAGACGAAGTGATCTGGGAGGCAGCTTGGAGCTGAGTGCTGCGCCTGATTTCAGAGATATGTGACAATGCATCACGGAACGGCATAATCTGCCTGTTGTGCTCCACAACGTTTTCCTTTCTAAATATCTACTTGTCTACTACTGAGCACAGCTGTCCTTCATTCTGTCTATCTGCCTCCAAGATATAAAGAATATCTCAAAAGGAGATATATCAAATTTTATTACAAGCTGGCTTTATTTTCAGAGGTCTGTGACATCCTTTGGGTGAATTACAACAGGATTTGACCATCACAGCTCTCTTCTTTACCACTTCTTCGTAGGTGTTTTCTTCACAGCAGTTCTCCCTAAATCAAGGGGTGACTCCATGACTCTTTATTTCTGTGAGTCGTGTCTTTCAAGATTGTTATTCAAAAAACCATTCATGCTATATTCACACACACACATATATATATATATATATATGTATGTATGTGAGATGCACTGAATTTATTAGTTTATTTATTTATTTTACTGTTCATGTTTATTATAGTTCACAGGTACCCCACCTAATTTGTTTTATTATAATAACATAATTTCTTCAGAACTTTATCTTGTGTCTGTCTTGTGCCGTGATCGTCTGTACTAATATTTCCTATATGTCATTGAATGTATCAGTTTTACGTGTGTTCTTTGAACATGCCGTTTGGCGACTCAGTGTTCTGTTTTCCGTCTGCTGAGGAGATTTAGGACGTCATCTTTGCCTGATCCCAGCAACATATATATATAATGGCATTATCCTGTGAAGCTTCAAAGTTTCTGGAGATACATCATAAAGTATATGTATACCTGTAGCACATCTTCTAACAAAGCTTTAAACAAAAGAGATAAGGCAGTGAACAACACCAAATGTCAAAGAAAACATCAGGAGCTTTTTGTTCTTAATACCAAGTAATTTAAGAAAAGTAATTTGCGAATACCAAATCTGACACTAAGACTATGAAAAGCAGTGCAATTATGCTGTTAAACGAGGTGAGTAAAATTTCATTAGTAGCTGTGACGTGAACAGCATCAGTATTGTGATTGCATACCAAATAACGGGCTCATCAATGAAGTCCTGGACCCTGCAGTGTGTTCTATCCATCTTTCCTGACAGTAACAAATATTTGTGTCACTGGAAAACTTTTCACACATCAGGCCCATAAAGTTGTTCCGCTCCGCTAGAGTTTGGGAATCCGCCATGATAATCAAACGGCATTATGTTTTGTTTCTGAAGACTGAATACAGTCCCTAGTAAGCATGTTTGTAACATGATTCAATGTGCTTGCAGATGTATGCTCACAAAACATTCAGAATTGGTTGGTACCCTGCTTCATCAACTTCTTTTAAATCCTAAAGTTGCTCTAATTTTATAAAAACTACTGATTGGTGTGGTACCTGCATTTACCACATCTTCCCTACAATGACAGCATGTCACATGACACACAGACAGCGAGATGCAACAGCACACAGTGTCTGTCCCCCTGGAAACATCACTGTAAACTGTGAAAACCTCTAATATTGTTACAGAAAATGCATATTTGTACAATCAAATCATGCGTAACCTATAACACACGTTTTCCAGCTGTGGGTGTGGAAAAAGGCTATGACTGTGAAAAACTGTTGCTCAATATGACACTGCAAGTCTCGCTTAGAGCTGAAATAATTCATACAAATAAGGTGACATGATCACAGACACACATAAAAAAGGAATTTGGAGTTCAGTTTACTCTTGGACTTGAATGCTGATCATTTAAAATGAGGATATTTGAGAATGCTGTGTGTCTTTTCCAGTGAGAGGGAGGTGTAGATGTCATCCAAGCTGTTGGTTTTTGAATTTTTGTGCAATCTTTCTGATTCTTTGTATTGCCTTTTTATCTGCTGCAAAGCTCCTGCCTTCACACACCAGCACGCAGCTGGTGTCAAATGCAGTTCTAGAGATTTTCACAAGTCAAATCTCTTAGACTGAAATTAATGTTCTTTCATCAGCTCATTTAATTGAGCCCTGAAAGTCATAATGAATGTTGCAAGCCTGATTTGAAACCCAAATTAAAGCAGGAATTTTACCTTATTATTAGCAAAACTCTGCCTTTTATAAGCTCTGAAGATTTATTTTACAGAGCATTACGGGAGTCCGAGGTGAAGGGGTCTTATTAAAGATTTTCAAAAATGATTTGATCATAGATGTTTATTTGTATTTCCCTTGTCGCCCCCTATTGGTTGCCCTTGTGCCCTTGTTCCCCTAGAGGTCATCAGGAGGCCCCAGTGTTTCTGGACTGGGTCCTTCCCCTCACTCCTATCCTGAATACCACCCCTGATTATCTCATAGTTCTGCTGGATCGACCCTCATACCCTCTTTTAAAGGACTGCATTACTTCCACCTCCCTAAACTTGTCCAAACCAATTAGGTTTCCTATTATTCCCTGAACTAATTTCACCAAAACCCCTCCTCGGAGCCCTCTCTCAAAATCCGCGACCTTCTGCTTCCCCTGGATCGAAACTCCCAACACGACCTGTTCAACCCCTAAACTCCCACCAGCCTCATCCTGGTGGCTGCTGGGGGCTTTTTTTGTTAGAAAGGCAAAGAAAAACTGCTACAAAACTTTGAATTTACAAGTAAGTAAAAGAAGGCTTTCTGTAGATGAATCAGTGGCGAATTTGTTCATCATTTCACTCTTAAAAGTGAAATCCAACCCGGTCACACACTTCTAAATAAAACTCGGATAGCAGAGCAGCACAGTCGGCCTGATGAAGTTTCACTTGTCGACTCGAGCAGCACTTCCATCATGATATCCTGCACAGCCCGTCCCTCTCTCGTCAATTAGCGCCTCAATAGCGACAACACAGAGGATCTTCATTAGTGAAGAATGCTCAATTATATCAGTTGATATTCCTTTCCAAAACTAATTATCCCAGTTGCATGGTACGGCTGACTGAGCCTGCCCTCACCCCGGGGCGCAGCAGTTACTGATGTGATTTGGATTTGGCTCCAAGGTCTGCTTCCTTCTCTTCTCTTTTGTTGCCCCTGCACCATATAATAAAGTTGCATAAAACAATGGACCGTCTTATTAAATTGTTCATAATAACTCATCATGTTCTTGCATTATCTTCTCTCTGCTGGAGCTTTCGCCTTCAGATGCAGATTTAGTTTCAAGATGGAATTAGAAGATGGGGTATTGCTACAGAGAGGCTCGTCTCTGTATAATCCCGCTTCTTTTGTTCGTCCTGTGGGGGATAACAAAAATAGACACCCTGCGCCACGGCTCTATCTGATATACAGACATGGTGCGCACATGTCTTCTCATGAGAAATCACTTAGAAGAAGGTAGAACGACTGAGAGAAAATGGATAAACTGGATGTTTTATTGGTTCAAAGCTTGGGTAACATTTTATTTGAAGGGGTGTGCATAAGACTGACATGACACTGTCATAAACATGACATAACACCTGTCATGAACATAAAGGAGTCTTTATGAATGTTTATGACAGTTGTCATGAATTGTCATTCGGTAAATAATGACACCTTTAACGCAAAGTTGCTCTAAAATTTGCATTAAAAGTCCATTAAAAATACCAACTTTGCATGATTTTGTAAATTATGATAATTTAATTCAATTTAATTTAATGCAATTTAATTCAGTCAAGCATGCTAAAGACATGCTCCCAACACATGGTGTCCTGCTTAAAGTTGCAGGACACCAGCCCTTGAAGAAGTTCAAGGGTTGGTGCCCTGAACTTCACCATCCGCTTTTATCTGCGACCTAGAAATCCATCAGCAGGAGGCGTCCACTTAGGAAGACTCTTTATGATGCAGAGGACCTACAGATTTTTGGTAGATGGTTGGATGCTTAAAATGGTTCAGAGATGTAAAATTGACTTTTCTGAGTATTTACATAGTAGAAGCTAAAATAGTTTCTTGAATTTGCTATAAAATGGCACTATGCCCAGAAAATACATAATACAAACCCTTTATGAATTTAGGAAGAAATTACTAATTTGCAAAAACAGTGAATAGAGATGTTTTGTGAAGCTTATAAGATGCACGCCACTGACATCTGGTCAGTGTTTAACGAAGAGCCATTGATCCTCTGCAAATGGCTGTAATGAGTTTTCTTTCTGGGGTGGTTGGGATCATATGTAGAGTTGGGTGAGGAAGTTCATCCTCAGGGCAGAGCTTGAAAAAAAATCTGTTTGTGGTTTGGGCATCTGACCAGGTAACTACCATCCTTTGGAGGTTTTCAGGGCATTATACAAAAAGCTGAAATTAGTTTCTCAGTATATGATGGCCAGGGTCAGCCATGCAAACAGTATGAGGAGTAGAGCAGCTACTCCTCTGCATCGATAAGAGGGGAGCTATATATCCCTTTTGACAAAGGCACATCTTGGGATCACTGAAAATGAGCTGCAGAGTGTCGCTGGAAAGATGGATGCTTCGGTTTTACTTCTTGACCTGTTGTCACTGACGCCTGATCTCGCATAAAAGGCAGACAAAAGCTGAAGGGGTGGGATGCATTTTTACTTTACTTCCATTTTTCTTACATTATTTAAAAATCACCATCAGATTAATGAGTATATAAATGTCTAAGCCTGCTGTACACTGCATCATGCCAATTTCTCTTTTTTTTCCTGAGTGAACTTCTTGTTGTCTTGTTATAAGGGCCCAGGCTCACAGAAGGTGGGCTTTTAGTAATTTCAAAGTAGCTGTGACTGACGAACATGCTCATTGCGGTTAATTCTTCTCTTTCTCCAACCTCTGTCTGCAGCTGACCCCTCCACTCCCTCTTACTGTGTCTTTCCTGTTTCAAAACCAGAAAAAACAACAACTTGCAGCTTTGTGTCCAGAATCTGGAGGTAGATCATTTTAATTCTGCTTCACAGATCCTTTTTCAAAAAAGAAAAAGAAAAAAAAACAGACCTGGAGACCCCAGAACCAGTGACCGCTTGATGAACCTGGGCCGACCAGCCAGGACCCAGGCACTTGTAAACACAGCCATCGTCTAACACGCACCCTCCCGCTTCAACCCCTGAATGCTTTTGTTCCCTTCCCACATTAGCACAAGCGCTTTATGTTCACCAGTTCATGTTCTCTGATTTTGTGACGCAACCAGTCACAGCGAGTCCTAAGTCAGTGATCTGTCCATTCAGGTTCATTTTGAGCTTGTTTTTTTTTTATTGTTTACTTTGTAATGCTTGGTCATTTCTGTGACAGAGTGCATCCAAACTTCAGCGCTCCCATGAAGGCCCGACTGAAAACCGCTCTTTCTTCAGCGACAGGACTGTCCTAGATTAACAGGTCGGCTCTTGTGGGCAGGACCTGGATTCCACTGGTGGTTCATAAGTTCATTTCATTGTTTGGAAAGACACTCTCAAAAACTTTGAAAAAAATCCAGTCTGTAATTCAGTGCATGAAAAGTTTAACGTAAACAACTTATTATTTGTGACCAAATTACCAGCGGGAAAATTATTTATACTTCAAATAATTCCATTAAACTAAATTTAACAAAATAAATTTTGGGATTTTTATCTTTTTCTTTAGTAAGTGGATCAGAGGCTGTAGGCCCTTGCAATCCATCATTTTTTTTTTTTTTTTTTTTTTTTTTTTTTTTTAGGCATAAATATGAAGAGACACTGAGGCCCATATCTTTTGGCCCCTCAGTCCTATTATACTGGATAGCAACTGAAAACAATTTCAGTGTTCACAGAAAAAAAAGTAGCTTCTGGGCATCTTCAAAGCCTTTTTCACAAAGTGCAGTTCCAATACAGATTTCTGCAAGCTGCCTCTAAACCAGCCCCTTACCCTTCACTTTGTACATAGAAGGTTGAGAAATGATTGCTTGCTGGAGACAAGGACTCTGTTCAACCTTTAAATTTTACCCAATCACTAAAATTCCCCTGTGGCGTATGTGATGCGCCAGTTTGACGCTATGAAGCTTACTGGAAATTGCCTGCCTATCCTTCATTATGAAGAGTGAAGTGTCAGCCCGAATGTCAGCCGATTATGTTAATTCGATATTTGGAAGCATGGACAGGCAATTGAATTTTACAGTTGTAAGACGGCTGCAATCCCAGTGCAGTGAAGAAAATCCAAGTCATCGTTAACAACTCCTCTTTCTGTTTGCTGATGACTAGGTTGAAATTCTACCAGAGAAATCCAGCTCAATGGGGAAAATCCCAGATGGAGCACGGAAGGGAGATGAGAATCAAGCAGAATTCCATCGGAAGGCAATGGCCCTGCTAAATTGTCTCTGGTCCTTCACAAATTAAGGCAACAATGTCCCTCACTTCTTAGAGGATCGAGAAACCAACGTCGGCTTGGCATGGAACTTACCATTTTACCATTTAAAATAGGAAACCAAAAACTCCTAAAACAACAGACTTAAACCAAAGGCAACCGGATTCGCTCAGTTTTTCCTGAGCGAGTCCGACACTTCTGTAGCTGCGTTAAAATCACGGACAAAATATGTTTAAGACAACCCAGAATATGCTTTTGTCTTTATTTCACAAAAAATAAACTCCTATGATATTGTTACTTTTTGGAGACTCGCATAACTTTTTGCCTTTGCTCATAAATAATTAAAGATAGTAATGAATAATAACGATTGATGGTAACATTAGAAATACTCCCTAAATTTAGTCGTTCAGGTGTGATTTTGTCGCCGGCAATGGCAGCTTTTCAGACTTTTTCGCATTTTAATTTTACACCCCCATGAAGCCACTTAGTTGATAGCTGCAGGTTTTATTATCATTAATTAATTTATTAAATCATTAGGTTCAGAAGGGCTCCTGTTCTGTCATTCCCAAACAGTTTTATTGTCTTGGGCGATGACCTCATGGTGTATTCATGCACACCTTGTAAACTACATTATCCTGTTGAATCTCAGGAGGTTTATGAAATACCCTTTAAAGTATTTGAAATGTAAACCAATATCTTTCACAAAAAGTCGATTTGTTGTTGTTTATTTAAACTACAGTCTGTTCTGAAGTAATGGTTCTGTGTAAATGAAGTGATTGAAATTTTCTGATAATAGAATTTTTGAATTTTGTAGCAAATTTAAAAATAATTTGTAGGACAGACTTGGCCTTTGATCACTTAATACCAAGACAAAACGGTGAACCACCTAGAAATATTCAAGTGTGTCATTTATGCAGTGATAAAATATCACTTAAAATATTTACTTATGCAGTAAAATATCACAGCATAAGTAACTTTGACATGTTATCCAGTGAATGACTTGACTTGAATGCAACAGTTTGTGAAGAAACGCATCTCAAATGAAACCTCCCACTTCTACTCAACATACTACATCCCTGTTGCTTTTTAGAAAGAAAAAAAACTCTTTAGCCTCTGTCAGTAAAGTGAATAAGGGTCATTTTTTCATCTGTAGTAAGATGACGATGCTACAATCTCATGAAATGTTTTGAAAGCTGTCCTTTTGACAAATGGGTGCCTTACAAAGCATTCACTGCAGGAGGGCCAGTAATTGTGCTGCCAGTCAGATTGACCTTTTCTGCAATAGTCACTCCATGTAGGTTTAGTTTAAAACAATGAATCTATGTGGAAAAGTACCTCATGTCCACTGTTAAGTATGGTTCAGAATCTGTAATGCTTCTTTGCCGAAGATGAATCATCATTCTGTTTTTCAACAGAATGTTAACCTAGAACTAAATACTCTAGAAAAAATTAGGAGAGTAAGGAGAAGAGATAAATGAACTGGACACATGACTCTGGACAATGCAGAAAAAAACAGAAATCTACAACGTGTTAGGTCTATCGATACAAGCTAAAGGTATTTTTCAATTTGATAGTATGATACAGAAACAAATGTCATATTTTTGTGTGGCACTTTTTGGCACATCCTTGCAAGAGGGGTAGGTAATTTATTCTCCATGCCCACACACCTATTTTAATTTGTCCTAAATAATTTAACCGCTCCTGCTTGAGTTTGTTATTCAGTCAGCTAATTCACCGTGACATTTTAAGAAACAATGTGTTGAAAACCATAAAAGAAGTTCTTAAAACCAAAAGTAGGGAAGTGGGACTTCATATGATGGAAGATGGCTATTCCAGAGAAACATCAATCTTTTCAGGTCAAATGAGAACATTTTCACAAGTGTAAATCCTTCCTATTGGAAAAAAAATGCACACCAACCCACACACTAAGACAACAATCTGTCAGATATGTCAGTGTGAGAGACATTCAGTGACATTCTAGCAGAAAAGCTGTTTGGTTTACTTTAGAAAGCACTGTACTGCAGGCAGGACTTTTCCACAGCTTTGCTACTTTGCGCATCGCCTCCCTTAAAGGGCAGCCAGCTCATCTTTTTTGATGACTGACAGTGGGATTTGCGGCGATAATGTCTTCAGGTGCCAGAGGATTGGGATTAAACATACTTCAATTTTAAAAACGGCAAAGTTGCCATGACAATGACCTTCAGTTTTTAGCTCAGATGGCGGACATGTGGCGAGCCGGCGACTGCCTTGATATTGCCCAGAGACAGCTCCAATCCAGCGGGGGCTTTTGCCATGATTGCGCTTTCAAATCCTGTGTTGAATCTGAAACTCTGTCCTCACAAATGTGTGTGTGTCTGTGTGAATGTGTGTGTTGGGGAGGAGAGAAGATGATATTTCTCCAACAGCCATGCAGTGTAGAAACTGGGCAGTCTCACTTCAAAGTGAATCATGAGAACTAAGGAAAATTTAAGGACACCTGCACATAATCTGTGACCCACTGAACCTAAATGTAATAGCAACTGCATCTCTTTTCAAGAGATTTTCCAAATAATTCTGATGACAGCTGACGAGGGGCCTGTTTGCGGACATGAAGACCCTGGAGCCTGGACCGAACGGGCTTCATAAACTCACAGTTTGAGGTCAGTGTCTATCCCTCTGCAGGGCAATCCCTTCACACTCTCACACCTGCCTGTCAAAGGAGAGAGCAGCAGGACATCACGAGAGGAAGCACAGCAAAAGGGAAAACAAAGAGTTGTGGCAATACAGAAGAAACAGAGAGAAAGCAGTCGCAGTTTTTTTTTTTGGTTTTTTTTTAAATAACGTCCAAAGCTCAGCAGACAGCAATAAAACTGTACAATGATTATCACTATTGACTAGAGCTAATCTCTGCTGAGCCCACGAGGCGTGGTCGGTCGATATGAATTGCAAGAGTTTTGTAAATTTGATGGCGTGTGACAGCTGGACGTACAAGTGTGACTAGACTGCCCCACAGTGGAGGCTGGGAGAATTACAAAAGCAGGCATGCAGGAAGAGACACGGCATAAAGTATTCCTACAGTCTGGAAAAGTGTGGAATTTAACTCAAGTATTTTACAGATTTTAATAGATATGGCACAAGTAATTCCTCTATGGGAAAATAGTTTTATTTTCAGACTTAATTACCCATCCCGTTCCATAAAGTTGATGTGTCCATCTACCTGTCCATCCATCCGTCCTTCCATCCATCCATCCATCTATCCATAAAACCTAAGAACACCTAAGAACCAACTGTGTCAAGCATGTTGTTGGCTACAGGATAATAAGGCAACTTTGAGTTGCATAATTTGTTGTTCAAGTTGTGCTGCTCAATGGCACAAAGTGTTTGGATTAATGAAGATGGAAGATTGCTTCCAGATTGTTCTACCCAAAATCAAGTTATACAGAAGGGGTGGGTATTTGTTGTAGTGTTACTGTGAAAAGTGTTGATGAACTCCGACAATAATAAATTCCAATTAAAGATAATTAAAGCCTCCGCAACCCTCCAAAATGTTCAGCATAGATACTAATTTTTTTCCAAGTTAGAGAATATGTAGTAATTTCACTTCAGTTTTATTGTTTTAGTGTTATGTCCACTATGAAAATGAATTAAGTTAATCATTAAATGTCTAAAGTTAAATTGACGTAATGATCTAATACTCTGCAGAGGACAAGAGGGTCTTTATATCTTTACTCAATAATTCACTGGTCTATTTAAAGAATCCACAGTAATAAATGCACATATTGACAGGAATGAACACTCTATTCATATTACATTCACCTTTTCATTAAATTAACAGCTCTAAATATACATAAAGACACAAAAAGTGACATACTTTAATGTAATGCACATCAAAACATGAATTCCTTCAGTCAGAAATGCTGCCACCTCTTTGTCTGTGAGGTGTGTCCAGATTCTGTCCACAATGTCAGAAACTCCCTAAGTAACTTCAAAATACAGCAAATTTATCTCTGAGTAACACATCTGGCCACAGGTGTGAACACTGTGTGAGAGGCTTCTTCTTTCTTCCTACCAGGACCATTTGCCACGACTCAGGTTGGTGATTGGTGATTGGAGGCTAATGACAAAAAGCACAGAAAACGTGCCAGCTGAGTAAACTCCTTGGTGTGTTTTTAAACACGGGACTGTTTATTTCAGCGCAAACTGCTCAAATATTGGAGTGTTTAGATGTGGTAAAGCATCTAATATGGGGTTCATCATTTTTACAAAACCGAAAAGGGAGCGGAAAAGCAGAATTATAAATTATTTCTATACCTTACAGTGCGTTTAAAAACAGGCCAGGGAAAATGGCAAAATGACAGGTTTTTTCTGGCTGTCGGAGAGCATCGCCCCTCCTCCACTTGTTGCTGCACTGTTGGCTGAGAGAAAGCTTCTACAATATGGCTTTGTAACAAATGATGTTGACAGGAGCTAAAATCTTTGAAGCTGATCTATTGTTGTAATTTTCATGTGAAATTTGTGAAATTTGTGTCGGAGTTAGCTCCACATCTGGCTTTATAGTTCAGGGTTAAGTCAATGCCTTGAAACCATAACAGTAAATAGAATTGTTTTATGTACAATATTAATATAACTAAAAATCGATATTTTGAAGCAGCAGCAAATAGTTGTTGCTTTTCACTTTACAACTAAAAATAATTAGATCAATTTTCTTTCGAATGTTGAAAGAATCGTGCAAATGCCATGACAACGTGGTATTTTTACTCAAGATTAACAAACTGGGCCTATCTGCCTTCAAAGATGCAGCTAGTTGATTGATTGATTTATATGGTTCATAAGCATTAATTCACTGCTCAGTATGCAGCTTTTTCGTAAGGTATTGCACTCCAATAAATACATTAACCAAAGCTAAGTGGAGTAGTGGTCAGTAGGATGTCATCAAGAGTGAAAACAGGCATTTTGTTGGCGTTTGAATGCTGAATGGATTCTTGTTGGCATTATCAGGTTGTCTGTGAAAAAAAAAAGTCAGTGCAAAAGTAGTAGAAGAGACAGCAGCCAATAGCTGAATCCTGGCAGCGGAGAGGCGAAGCTTTTAATGTTGCAGTCGTCACTGTAGCAGCAGTGAACTCTGACTCCTGGCGCTCTGTATCCTTGGCTACTGGCCTGACTGCAGAAAGACTTGTAGGAACACGACTTCATCACGCCGCCTTATGAGACACACAGAAATATATGTGAGAGACGCATACATTTAACAGCTGTCTCACAAAAGCCAATCAGTGCACCACAAGTGAAAACAGCTGTTGCGAAATAAGTACTGCGTTGCTACTGACAACCAAATCAAAAGATTACTGCAGACATCTGGGATGAAGGATATTTTAAAATCACTGCAGGTTTGATAAGAAACTGTTGCGACCACAGGCAACAGGGTTTGACATTTCTCACACCTTAAACATCTTGAGCTTGGACTCTTATAGGTAACTAAAACACCTGTATTTGACCCAAACTATTTACAATTAGTTTATGATTAGTTCTAACTATAAATAGTTGGTAATGTGTTAAATTCAGTTTTTAGTCCTGGGAAAATAATTTCCACCATGTCTAATGCTGGCTTATATTTCTTAACTATCTCCCTTAGTTTTAAAGAATGAGACAGGAAAGTATAACATTCCACTTGTCTAGCTGTTTTTTTTTTTTTTTTTTGTTTTTTTTTTTTACTGCAGATTGAGTTGGGAAAGTACCAAAAAGGAAGACTGGTGTAGCAAAGTCAAGATCGAGTCTAATCTACTTGAGAGATTTCAGTTGCATAATTTTGCCATGCAATTATGTGACCACTTTAAAAGACAACTGTTGCAGAGATATTACTTTGTCAGCTGATCTGAGAAAAAAAGCGGTTAAAAAATAGAAAAAAAAACAGATCAAGAGACCCAAACTGGTTCACTACAGTGGTTTTCTTTTGGTGCTCAGAGTGATGTCGCCATGCGGTTACAACACTTCCCTCTTTGTTTTTCTCTACCAACCTCCATCTAAAAGCTAGCGTTATTTTTATATATTATAGCTCAAAATTTATTCTCCACGCAATCACCAGTTACAACTGTGGGCCAAATTTTTACTTTTACCAATTTAACTATCAAAATTCAGAACATTCAATCTCTTTAGGTAAGCTCTTTGTCATGTTTATTTTCATTTCCATTTTTAGCATATAAAAACCTATTTTTATAGTTCTAAAAGTAAATATAATATCAATATCATCATAATCCTTGATCATGTGTGATTAATCTGATTAAATGAACATTAGTTGTGATAAATTGACAATATCTCCCCATTCTTTCTTTAAAATGCACGATAAGCTTGCGCCCCAAAGTGGAAACAATTCCTCCTTCAGATTAAGATTTAAATAGGGGATTCTTATTGTTTTGTAAATCTTTAATAACTTATCAATTTCTTCAAACTCTTTTTTCTAAATAAAAAAAAAGAATAAACTAAAATGTTCATGCTAAAGCACCACATGGTGTCCTAATTAAGGGTATTTGTCAAGTAGAGATAAAAAGCCTCATTCTCTGCAAAACCTCAGACCCCCTGCAGGTTGGGTGGGACGTTTCTCCAGACTACAGCAGGTTGGATTTCAGCAAACACATTCACACGCAGTCATGTGCACACAGGCAGAACGAACACAAAAACGTAGTTTAAATGCTGTCTGAATGACAGAAGGATGGAAACTAAATGAGCAAAAGGAGATCTTTGAATCTTCATCTTCAAGAAACAGCAAACTTACTGTCATGGCCCACCACCACCGCGCAGGCGTCAGAGTAGCTGGGACAGGACTTGGAGCCTTGTCGGTTGCAGTCGTCGTTATTAGAGCCCATGCAGGTGTAGCACTTCAAAGCCTCGCCTTGATGGGACAGAGACGAGGTCAAAACAAGACGCTATGCATATTTTATTTATTTATATATAAATATATATAAAAAAGGGTTCAGGATGTCTGAAGTAGGTTCCGTTTAAAAGGTTATTGGCTACTAATAGTTTACCTGAAGTAGAAAATACTTTTGGTGTCGGCCAAATCTAGACGGACCCAGAGGCTGAAGCTAATATCTAGTCAAAACTGTACCAAAAAATAATCATTTTTAAAATATTGTCAACCCATTTATGTGAAGGTTACTTGTTGGGACGGCTTCTGTGTTTCATGCACAGAAGCCAATGTTTGTTTTCACAGGAAATGGAAGTAAGAGTGAATGTAATATGTTCCAGTCTAAAAAACGTCTGGAGAACTGAGAGATGTGAAGTATTTTGTGTCACAGTGTAAAATTAGAGTAGCTTAAAAGCTGAAAAATGTTAACACTATTTTATTGATTTTATGTTATTTTTCTTTAAAAAGCCTTAATTTCTTTCAGACCAAAAGCAGTTCTAGTGGTGATACAAGTATGAAATACATTTATTTAATTTGCCATGCAAAAGTGGATTTGGGCTTATGTGACGATGCTTCTAGGGTTCATAAAACTGAGACTGGAATTGCTTCAAGATGAGAGAGATATATTTACTGTGCGTGTGTTGTACAGTGGCTGCTGGAAGAGACAAATGATTTTTTGTTGACTTACCATTTAGAAACCAGTTTGCTGCATCCTTATTGGTTGTGTCAGAGGCTCTACTTATGCTTTTCAAAGATGTTTGATTATGTAAATTGCACATCTGTTTGTTGCAGTAAATGCAGAATTGGAGGTTGAGGGTGGCCAGCAGCAGCTTATTTGGATTTAAAGGGACAACAGGCCCTAAAGTAGCTCATTATAAAAGGAGCTCAAAATAGGCCAAACTAAGCAGACTAAAATCTCATTATCTAAGAATGATTTTGTGCAAAAATGTAATGAGCATGTTTTGTCCTAACCTGTTCAAGGATGCATATCAGGTCCCTTTTAAACTAGTGTTGCTATTTTATTAAACCGCTGAACAGATCAAATTTTTGTCCTGCATTCTGTCAACAATCTGCTAAGAAGATATTGGTACTGATGATTTTAAAGAGAACATTTGCAGGTGCCCAACCCATTGCTCTTTTTTTCAACAGTTAATGCTGTATCCAGGGCATGGCCTAGAAACCTTAAAGCTGCAGAAGAGGAGAGTTAGCCCTAGTGATGCAGGTGTAAAGCATGACCAAATCAGGTTCCCAGACAGACTCCGACTCTTGATATCTCTATTCACACATGATGTACTTGATGAGTGTGCACATGCAAGCCGTGTAAATTTCCAATGTGTGACAGTCTTCCGCTGATGCAGTGAGACTAAAGCAAGGAGACGGTGTTAATTAATCCCTTCCCTCACCTCGCACAAATCTCCCCAAATCTACCGGAAAGTTACAGCAGTTCTGTCCACATGTTTAAAAATACTTATTTTTCCTAAACTTCTAATGCCTCGGGAACCAGTTTCAGCACATAAAGCACTTAAATGCCTTTCTGTGCCCTGATTTCTTATCCTAAGGAAGGAGCAGCTATTTGAAAATGAATTGACCTATGCAATGCTATAGATTTAAACGGTTCCTTTTAAAACCCTCCATCCTCGTCTCCTTTATTCCAGACATGCAGTCTCAAAACGCTGCTTCCTAAGAGGATCAGAGCCGAAAGGCACTAAAAGCTTCAAACATTCTTCACAGCAGCACATCTCTTGTATTTCGCCATCAAAGTTGCTTCCTTTCACCTCAGATGTGTCTCTCTGACACAGACCCAGGTTTGTCCCTGTACAGATATAGTTCAGAGACAGTAGACGTACAAATCAAACCAGAAGGTCGACTCTGTCACTATAAAGGTAGGCTCTTTTAAAGAAGAAAATCACAACTTGAAAAGTATAACTAAAACACTAACAGGAAACAAAGATTTCATCATTAAAATGGTCCTTGTTGCTGGTTTTCTTTGCTGCTGATCAGTGCTCATCTGTGTTTTGGCTTGGCATTAAATATCCCCCACTGAGTGTTGCTGACCCCAATCTATCCCCACTGCACAGCCGCTTTCCACACATGCTAAAAGTATTAGTCTCCAGGCCTGTTAAGAGATTAGCTGCTTTTGACTGCATGTTGGTTACAGGAGAGGAGGATGAACTGCAGCGAAGCAAATAGTTATTGGAATCCCAACAGAAATCAACCTCCAGCAACGGTCATGACAGGAAATGCCATTTTATGTTTTAATGTTGAATATATATTTTTTAAGCAGTTAAAAGATACCTTTTTCTTGGAAATGAAACAAACTGTTGCGTTATCCTGTCCAGCCTTTACCTTTTAAATGTCAGGATGTAAAGGGAGTAAAGAGACTAATGTACAGAGAAACAGGTAGCTAGAGAAGTGCCTGAATGGAACAAGTGAAATAACAGGTGGAGAATTGTTTTTAAGTTTCTTATTTAGACAAATACTAAAACCAATTTGTAAAAAAGAAAAAAGGAAAGAAAAGAAAAAAGAGGGTGGAATATTAAGAGTAAAATAGTTCTTACTGTAAATTGGCAGCAGGAACACAAAAAGCAGCAATAATAGACAGTAGTGGACGATCGTCATGGTGCTGCCGCTCGTCCTCCTTCTGATGCCACAATGAAAAGCAGGTTGTTTGCTCTCTAAGCCCTCTGAGCTTTATCTTGGTATTTAAACGAGCTAATATCTGCTCCTGCCTGAGCAACAGATGAGCAGCTAGCATTGAGTGGTGCTAAATTTTGTTAAGCATCAAAATGATAATAAATGCATAGTTTGGATAACATTATTTATATTTCTGTTACATAATAGTAACAGAAATATAACCCTTTAAAAACAAGGTTGTGCTGCTCAAGCAAAAAAGAACAAGGCAATAATTGTTGCAATTAAAAACATCTACTTTTCATACTTTGTGCATCTCTACTGGTCCATGCTTATTAAACTGTAAGTCCACAAACAGATTTATTCTGAATATTTTTTTCTGCTAAACTATCACAGGTCATAATTCTCACTATTTTTACCATTTGTATTTCACAATTTGTAAGTCCCAATGCTGTACTCTCCAGTTGCGATTCCAGATCAAGTTTACCATGGTATGCTTTATGTGCATTTTTTTCGTATTATTCCCACCATAGAATATATGTCCTCAAACTAAAGGATGGATTTTTGTTACATTTTTAATGTATGCTGCTCTAAAGGGAAGACTATTTTTATTTAGTTATTTTTATACATCTTAACCAGAGACCCAGACCATTGATGCATCAATGTGTCTGTGTTCAAGAACGCAGGGTGAAAGTCAAATAAAATCTTATATTTTTTGGAAAAATCCAAGCATAACATAGAGCAGTAAAGTGATGAGCCAAAGGAAGACCAGAGTGAACCTTCAGCTGTATTGCCATCTTTTATTGCACTTTGTAAGCTGATGCTGTACAGTAGCTGTGAAGGAGAATTATTCCTCAGTGAAAAATTATGAATGTCATCCTCCAAACATTAAATCGCTCCTGCTCACAAGTGAATACAGTGATGATTAGTTTTGCTTTATATCAAAATAAATTCCCAAATAAAATAAAGTCCCACAATTTCATCAAAAAAAGCTGACAAGTATAACAAATATTTAAATGTTTACATGAGGGCAGCAGGGTGAGGATGATATAGTAACTACATTAAAATGCAGACAAGTCTTTTGTTTGATACTTGGATTTTCCACAATACAGTATATACAAACAATAACATTACAAGGTTTTCCTTCTCTCTTACATGCAACACTATCATGACAGTTAATGTCTAAGTGTTTCAAGACTGTACAAATAAATCTAAACATCTGTGGCTACATTTTCTCCAAAATCTACCTTAACCTTGCATCAAGAGGAGAAACTAACAGGAGCGGGTAAACAGTCTTCTCCCTCAGTGGCTGTCATGGCAACATCATAAACACAAAACTCAACCCACGAGTAATCCTTGCACTTTTTCGTCACCGTACACACAGTCACACACGCAACACTCGTCACTGATATGATAGATTTTCTAAAACTTTAAACCAGACCCCTGGTACAGTACGGCACACTGACATCAAAAAATGTACAGAGTAATAAGAGGAGGTCATTTTGGTGGAGACTCAGTAGGAAGCAAAACCCCAAGACCTCTTTGGCCTTAAAACGTCCATTGTTCCTTGCAACAGTGATCCACTTTGTGTTCATAAAGTATTAGCTTGTGGCGTGGCTGCTAACTCTTCCCCATTTTGGCGATCAGCTCGTCACAGATCTTTGTCAGCTCCTCAATCTCCTTGTTCTGTAAAACATTGTAAAAGCATTAAGTTACCTGAACTGTCTATACACAGAGTCTTTGTCTTCATCTGGGTTGAACTTTTCTGAGAAATTGGAACTGTAGACCTATTATGATACAGTTGTAAACCTAAACTGCATAGAGAGCGATTATCTGACAAGCAGCTGAGGTAAAATGGTAAATCTGGGTCAGGTGCAGGGAGGGGAGAAATACCAAACATGTGGAAGAAGCTGCTCCGGTCATTCAAAACGACAATGAGCAGTGCAAAACCGTCAAGACACTTCACCCTGAACACACCATCCTCACTATGAAACATTTTTTACAGCAGGAAGAGGAAAACTTTTGAGAGTAAAACTGCTAGCAATCTACAAAAGACATCAGACTGAAGTAGAGATTCACCTGCCAACAAGAAAATGACCCTAACCCTGGAGCTATGATGTAATAATTTGGATATGTTGATGTCCTATAATGGCCTAGTTAAAGTTTAAACCCTAAATCCAAATGGGAAACTAATATCCAAAGATGCGCTCCACCATTGTGACAGAGTCTGTGAATGGCCAAAAGGTTCTGCAATCTGTAAATGCAGCAAAACGATGTTCTTCAAAGTATTGAGCAGCAACTGTGCATCAGACATTTAGGATGGTATTATTATGCAAAATGTTCAAATCATTTTTTTATTTAATCAACAATATAAACATAAACCCCTCATAATGTACATTGAGGAAGTTGTAAAAAATTCAGGGGATATGAAGACTCTTTTACAAGGTACAGTATTGTTTTAATGTTAGTGTGTTTCTCATCGCTGACCTTTTGCTCCAAAGTGCGCTCCAGAGAGTCCACCTTCATCTGCTCTTTCCTCAGACTAGCTTGGTGGGCAGCCTGCTCTTGCTTGGCCTTGGATCGGACCTGTGCGATCTCTGCATTGGCTCTGGAGATGAACAGTGAAAATAAAACAATACAATTACCCTTCAGTACTTGTAAAAGGATAAATACTCTGAAGAAGTCAGGAAAGATTGTAAGCTTGGATTGGTTAGAAGCTTAGAGCTTTTTGTGGTTTAGTCTTTTGTGGGGTGAAAAACTCATAATTTGAATTTGTTTATACTCACTTGTCTAGTTTCTCTTCAGCGTGGATCTTCAGAGCTTGATACCGCTGCTCCTCCTTGCGGACTCTGGACAGATACTCCTGGGCGCATTTCTTCAGCACTTCTTCATTCTAAAGTAAGAGAGATTTATTTAAATGTCTTGCCCTTAAACTACACTTCACACTTGCCTCTTCATGTTTAAAAAGCCTTAAAACGAAATAATCTTTCATTGTAGCGGGACAACTTCACCCTGAAATTGCTTTCCAAATTCAATATTTAATTTAGGCACATTAACTGTGAGAAAAAGTGGAGGAATTTTTTTCACATCATCACTCACACATATGCTAAAATAAATGGAACTGAGGCATACGTTTTGTGTCTAGTAATGGAAGAAAGATCTCACAGTCACATCTTGGGGTCAGCAAGTGTCTGTAACGAACACAGTTTGATAAAATACTACTATGAATTTGATTGAAACCAACTGCTTTGGTCAGATCAGCCGTCTTAAGTGCGTGTCATAAAATACGCCCCTATTACTACCTATCAAACAGCCCACAATGGCTGTCGTCTTCTAGGCATGGCGATCCTTTTTAAATGCGTTTTGTTCAGAGGTGCTGATGCTTCTAATAAAACTGTCCAAGGATGGAGTCCAATAATCTGTTCTCTCTCAGTGCACCTCGGCATCGCATGCATGCTTTGACAAGGCGACACGAGGAGCTGCTGATGTGTGTCCCCCCTTTCCTGCACCACTCGGCCCAGGTGGGGGTTGTGTAAAAACACTGTTTGGATGTGCACAAAGTGAACTTGTGCCTCCTCTCAAGCAAAGGTGGAGGATTTGTTCTGCTTCTCTTTGGGAGTTCAGGGAAACTTTTTAGTGTACGGCCACATGAACACATTTTCAATTTATTTCAGGACATTTTCAATAAAAATCTGGTGACCTCTAACAGGATATGGGTCAACACTGTGTCTCTCGGTGAGATATTGTTCCAAAACAGGTGACTGAAACATCAAAGATGTGGTTCACTAGAGAGAGAAAAAAAAATCATCCTTCTTCATCTTTAGACCTAAATCATACGGAAAACCTCTTGAGTGGAGCAGAAGAGAAGACAGGAAACCTCACACTCTGTGTGCTACAACTATGGGACATATTTTAGGAGACTAACATTAATCTGTCCCTCCAGGATGTTGTCATGTTGCGATTGCAACTGTTAATGCAAATTTACTCCATTTTCACGATTTTTGTACTGACTTGTGATTTTCACTTCTTTTCTGACCGATCACTGCAACTCGGCTAAATTTTGACCAATCCCTCAGCCTCCTTCTACTGTAACTTCCCGTTTCATGACGTCTCATGAAAGCTAAATATGCTAAATGAGAGAATCTGTGACGCTACATGGTAACATTTGCCATTTTGTTGAATTTGATTATAAAGTTCATGTTAACTTAAATTCTTCTTTTGCCCTTTGATTTTATTTGTATTTGACCTACTATTTCAAGAATTAAAAATACTTGTTATTTGCAACTTAAAAGTTAACTATTTTTTTGGGAGGGCAATGTGCAACAATTTCAACTTTTTTGCAAGACCATGTTGTTGCAAGTGCAAAGTTTTTAAAAAGATGGGCAACTTTTTGAAAATGAAGCAAAATCAATAATTTTAGGCTGCAACAACCACAAAAAAAAACGCAACATCCTGGAGGGACTGATTAACTGCATGCTTGTCAGTAAGTGAGATGATTTCTTAACACTGTTGTTTTTCTCTACTGAATGCACTCAAAGGCTGGATTTTTGTCAAAATTTCAGCCTGAGATTATCCTACTGCAGCAATATAGGAATTTCTTTATCAGGGGTGCCAAGAACTGTGAAGGGTGATGTTTAAAGTGGCTTAAAGGGCATTTTGACTTAGAAGTTTTGAGTAATTAGCGTGGCACCTTGCGGAAGCCCTCCAGCACATCTTTCATCTTCTCATAACGACGGAAGAGGTCAGCCAGGGACTTCTCCACAGAGTTGAGGTCAGCCAAGGCCTGATCCTTCTCTATGATCAGCTGCTGGATGGTGTGGTGGGACAGAGACTTCTCCTTTTGATCATCCTCTAATGAACACACATACACACACACAGATTTCCTAAATCATCAGTCTATCCACTAGAGATGCTGACGTGGAAGGTACAAACATCTTCCCACAACATACATAAAAATATACACCATTTATACAATGCAACAAAGTGGAATCGAGGGTTAGAGTGATTGTTCTACTTCAGAATCATTATTTTTATTGCATGCAAACAAAATGTCACAATGGGGAAATCAAAAAGGAGAGCTATGTTTTATAAAGCTTGGTAGCTTGGTTTGTTTAGAGCAACACTTGCCTGTCTTTTAAGTAACTTACAGTAGATGATCTACTTGTGCAAGTAAGTAAAGCTGCTTGAGTGGCTTTAGCGCACACCTTTAGTCAAGAATCGATGCATCTTAAAGATCTTTTCATTGTGTGTCACTCAGATTGATATAGTACCATTTTCAAAACAAACAACTTGGCAGATTCTTTCCTTTATATCTATAAAAAAAGTCAAGTCTTAGCCGTTGCCCCTATGGGTGTACTGTGGTGGCGCAGGGGTTAAGCACAACCCACATATAGAGGCCTTACTCCTCGACGCGGCTGTCGCCGGCTCGATTCCCGGCCTGGCGACATGTCTTCCCACTTTCCTGTCAACTAACTATCAAATAAAGGCCACTAGAGCCAATAAAACCTTAAAAAAAGTCTTAGCCTTTATGTGAAATGTAACAGAATGGACAAACAAAAGCCACAAGATGAGATGAAGAAAAGGAGCACACCTGCTCCCCTCTCTGACGGATGGATGGAGAGACGCGAGCTGACACAAACAAGCAAAGTACGGCTCTGTGTTACTCACCTGGCATGCCTGTCAGGGTTATCAAATAGTAAGGGGCAATGATGGGAGCAGAACAGAAAAGAAGGGAGTGTGTTAAGTCAAACCGGGAGGGTCAAGACATGTGAGAGAGCCGAGCGTTAGACATGAACAGAAACAAATTCTGGCCTTTTAGTGGACGTGATCTGAGAAGAGCAAGACATTAACTTAAGACTGCAGCACAAGCCAAATATTCAAGAACATCTGAAGGTGGCAAAAAAGGATGTAGGTGAGAGCAGGAAAATGTAAAGTGAGCAAAGTGGTGACAAAGGTGCCGTCAATGGATAATTGTGATGGTTTCCACCACCACCGGTGTAAGAATCTCTGCCGCAGCAAAATTAACAAAGCTAAACTAGAGATGAACCAATAAATCAGATTATGACTGATAGGAAGTTAAATAAATCAAGGAGCAACACCTGGAAAGAAGGATGCTACTATGAATAAATTATGGTCTTCTAGAGTATATTTTGAATGTTTTCTTTTTCCAAAATAGTTCTTAAAGAGAGATTGCAAATTATTAAAACTGGTATTAGCAGGTGAACTTTTTCTAAAAACTTGAAAACTCTTGACTGTTGTGTTTCTGAAGTAAACCATTTGAAATCAGAGGCGGCGGGGTAAAAAATATCAACTTCAACAAAAGAGCAAATTAAAGCGTCAGTTTGATGAAAAAGATCTTCTGATGCATGTTAAATTGTGCACTTAAGAGTCAATGATTACATTAAGTGAGGAAGTGAAAAAAACTTACCTATCATCTGTGCAATAGTCTTTTCATACTCTGCAACAATCCTCCTACAGATACAAAAAATAATTGCAAATTTACTGTCAACACAATATCAGTGTGTGCAATAATAGTACTGAAAAGAAAGCCTCGGATTGCAATACAAATGAGAAAATTATATATATGCTATTTCATTCACTATTTAGGTCTGTGAGTGCAGTTGCACACTAAATGTTGGTCAAAATGTCATAACATTTTGTTTATTGAATTAAAAGTAAATAATTTGATTTGATTTATTCAATTGAAACAGGTTTTTAAAAAATAACAAGCAGTCAGTGTGTATATATACATAATCAATAACAAAAATAATTTGTTTACCACTACTTTTCTGTTTTTAAAAGAAGTAGGAAGAAATTAACACTTATTTAATTCAACTCTTTAATAAAATACATTATTCACCTATTCAATAATTATCAAAAAAAATTTAACCATGTAATAAAGCAAAACATAACACAGCAATTTGCAGAAACTACAGACATGTTCAAATGTCCAAAATGACATCAAAATGAAGCTGGAACATCCTGTATCAAACAGATTGGAGTACAATGTTAGAAAGCCTTGGTCCAGTCCAATCAAAGCATTTTAAAATGATAATCACTGCAGTCCCAATAAAACTAATTCCTGACTGTCACTCAGAGCTATCCAGCAAGCCATGCAACCACATTTTAAGTTGTCAATTTAAAAGGACATATCAGTCAATTGTCATGTGTACAAATGTACAGTAGCCCAAAATATCTGAAAATGACTTATAAGAAAATAAAAATCTACTCAATGTATCATTTAAATTTTTCTTATTATTGTTCTCTTTCTTATTGTCATTTGTCATTTTTGCTTATTTAATCGCATATTTCATAGATCAATACCTGTTTGCTAGTCTGTAATGTTTTTTTCGTATGAGCTAATTTGTGAATAAAAACAAGAAAAAAAAACTTCATAGTAGGGAATGAACATCATAGACCTCTAAATTCTTACTAAAAGTAAAATAAGTAGGTTAATCTGTGATGTGTAATAGATTTGTTCAGGTTTGCATTGTTTCTTTAGAAATAACTGGACCATTTTTGACTGTTCCAGTAAAACAGGTTGTATGGGGTAAGAGGATTGATTAGCCTTGCCTCCCTCTTAGTCTCTTAGCTCCTCCTTATCCAGAGCACAATCAGTTAAAGGAGGTAAGCTCTGTCTTATCCACGCTAAATGACCCAGCTGCACTCACACTCACCACCTGCTAACCGACAAGCAGCTTCAATGCTGCTTATATCCAGTTTCCTGTCTGAACCTAAAGCTGTTTGCTGACTGTTGTTTATTGGTGAGTTTAGAGCTGCTGTTAGCAGGTTTGATGTAATAATATCTACAGTAATTAATTATTTAATAATCTTTTCTACCTAGAACATCTTAAAGCACATCAGTCTGATGTGCGCTCAGTGCAGACTGACGTACTCTTTAACTGGGTTTCCATTCTGGACCCAAAGGTGTCTTTGTTCCAGATAAACCAAGTAAGAAGTTCAAAAGAAGACAAATTCATTTACTAGATATCTATAAGTGATAGACTTGACAACAACTCAATGTTTTTTGTACCTCATCTCCACCACTTCCTGTCGACTGTCCTCATACTTCCTCTGCCACTCCAGGACCTCTTTCTCCTTTGACACAATCTATGAAATGGGGGCAAACACTTTTAAGTAAAGTTCTAGACGTTGAAATGAAATTACTTTTACCACTCAAAGAATAAAAAGAAATAGAAGGGAACCTCCTCTCGTGCGATGTCCAACGACTGGTCGAGATCTCTTGGAAGATGCGGATTCTCGCCTTCGATGTAGCTGCTGCTGGTCTTGGCATAGAGCGAGCTCTTGGGAATGGAGCTCTCCACAGAAGACAGCATGTCCCGGTGCTGCTTCCAGGAAGCAAAGGAGAGCAGGGAAAGGAACGGAAACATGGCGAGTTACAAACCGGACACCAGACCAGATGCAAGGGCTCGCACACGAGCCCAACAGGTTTCCTGAACCACGACCTCAAGGCAGCATGGAACCAAAGAAATCTGTTCCACGCAGCAAAACTCTGCTGGCGAATGCTGCAAAGCTGGTGATGTTTCTGAGGACTCGGGTCGGCCACTACATGATTGGATGAAACAGCCTTCATCGCTACGGTAATTACTGCGTAATTGGCTGATGCTGGCCCCGGCTGGGCGATCATGAGCGCCTGCTGCTTGCAGAAGCTTGAATGTGAGTTGGTCTGAGCAAGACAAGAAGGAAGGAGAACAGCAGCAGTAAAATAGAGATGGACGACAAGGGAGCTGGACTGGGCAGCAGGGGCATTCTTGTTAGTGTTTGGCTGTAAAAGATTAACTGGTCTGACTTCACAGTTTCTACTAAAAACCTGAACCGCTTCCAAGATGTGCATGGGTCTGTGAAGCTACGACAACATTTATACCATTTCACCTCTAAAATTTGGCCTGGAATAAAAGGATTTAGTCATCATCGGAAGAGCTGGATTAAAGAAGGATTTAATAAAACGGTGGGGGCTCAAAGAGAACAAGAAGGAATGGAGATAAGTGTTGTGTCTGGCTCGCGAACTAATGCGATTACTCTCGTATAAAACGAGCGACTAATTCAATTAAGGTAAATAGTAGAAACTTGAGGACCTGTAATGGAATGGCTTCTTGGTATTTTGATTCAAAGCTCTATTTTGGTTGGGTTACAAAATTTTAGATTATTCATCATACTAACTGAAAATATTGTATTGACAAACAAATTTTACTAGGAGCAAGTGATTCATTTTAATGTGGACTTAAAAATGGGCTCAAAGCTGAGAATGCAGGTTGTAACCTTTCTGAACGGATAACTAACCCAAACCTACATGAGAAACCGGCGAGACTATAGATATAAAAGTAAGCAAAATATTTACATAGAGATTTGCCAATGTTGGACTAGCAGTACTCAGTCTGAAAGTAAAAGATATGATCCAAAGTGCTAACCAACATAAACTCTTGTAGGTGCTGAAATTATTACTGAGGGAGAACCACAAAGTTGGATATATTCAGTTGCCAACTATCCACTAGAGAGTAAAAAAAAGATTTTAGAAATCTGGAGTGAATTCGGCATAAGTAGTTGGTCAGAGCTATACAAAGCATTAGATCAGAGCATCTCCATATAAAATGTCTAGATGTAGCACAGCTATGATCTACTGAGACTCAAGTTTGCAGTGCAGTCTGGATGTATTTGGACTAGATTCTAGCAGCTCTGTAGTTCAGAACCAACTGGGGCAAAGTCCTAATTTTAAACTTTAGAGGAAGCCAAACAGCTTAAATCTACTTTAGATAATTTAACTAAAAAGATATAACAATGTTTGTACCATTGAATCCAGTGTGCTGTTGTGTAACTGGGTCAGTGAAACAATAAAAAATATGTTCTTGCCCAAATACTTGGACTGCACTCTAGCTGGGTAAGAACAGATCACAGGGTGTCTTGTTACTCTTACTTTGAGTAAGGGTGAACCGTTGATATTCCACCGCCGTGTGCTGGGTTTCTTGAGTCGAGACTGAAACGTGTGGAGCAACAACATGAGACTTGGAGGGACAAGATTGGGAACCAGATGTCCTACTCTGACTCAAAGATTTCTCCCCTTCCTGACTTCCTAACTCAGCTGCATCTTTAGTTCCAACAAATTATATTTCTGGCACGTTTTTATGTTGAGAATATCTTCGATAAGATACATGAGTCACTTTACAACCGTAAGCCTCAATGTATTTCATTAGGATTTCATGTGATGAGTGCATAACTGCAAACTGGTAGGAAAAACTATACATGGCTTTCAAAGTTTTTGAAATGTCTATTCAGAGAAATACATTTACAGCTTCACTGAAGGGCACAACTATCAGGTGGCTGAAAACAGATCCTGCAACATACAAGATATTGAACCAAAAACATAGGACCTTGAAGCAAATTAGACTCTGAGGATACTGGATCCCTTTGCTTCATTATTGATGCTGACGCTTAAGCAGTGGTTAACAAATCTGCAGAATGTGCCAATTTTTTTCATCACATTAACTGATTCATCAACAAAATAATCGATACAATAATTGATTACTAAAATAATCGTTGCTTACAACTTTCATTTCAATTAGCAAAAATTTTGAAAACCATAAAGAATTTTTCAATCCACTTCATAGTTACTCTCTTGTGTTGGCCACATAAAATCCCAAAAGTATAAATTAAACTTTGCAGTTGTAAAACAACAAAATGTGCTCAAAGGTTTTGAAGATTTTTGCCCTGCGCTGTAATATTCTGTGTTGCGTTTGTGTTGTTAGTTTGGGGGTTGGGGGGAACTTAAATGTGACTGGAGATTTGAAACAGAGGATGATCAAATACACCAGGGAGAGTTGCAGCCATGTAACTGTGCAGCTGCGGTTTTTAGGTTATCGTGTTACATCCCCAGTCACATTCATGCTGATGTAAGCCTCTCATGAACAGGCAACAGGCAGAAAACAACGCAGGGGGGCAAGGAAGCCACTGAACTGTGCATTACCCTGGAGGAGCTCGTCGCCAGTCTGAATGGGAGCCGGACGCGTTAAGCATTGTTAGCGGTATCGTGTGGAGTGGGGGGGGGGGGAGAGGCGCCGGGATTGTGGAAGCTGCAGCACAGCCGCCATGCCGAAGGGGCCGATCGGCAAGCCGAGACACACCCATGCAAACACCGCAGTCTACAATGACCCACTTCAGCTACACCTGCTTTTCCCTAATCACTCATTCAAGATGCCTATTTTCTGCAGCAAACACGCTCACCCACACACACTGAATACAGCAGGTGCAGGCTGACTCAGCGCAGTACCTGGGGGGTTACAGTGGAGAGGGAGGGGCACTGAGAGATGCTTTGGGCTACTTGCAGAGCCTCTAGCCTCAGGGCAGCAAGCACCAGCTCCTCCTTGGCCGCACACAGGGGGGGCCAAATATCAGAGGGGGAGGAGAGGCGGCGGGGTGTGGGAGGGGGGGTTGAAGAGAGCAAAGGGAAACATACAAAGACTTGAATTGAGAGCACACATTTGCTGCCGTCTGCATTTTACCAATCATTAATCTAATTCACGCAGCAAGCCAAAAACTGCAAGTACGAGGAGGAGCAAACATAGAAAGATGAAAGGGATGAAGTACGCTGACACAATGGGAACGATGTGGAAACAAAAACACACACAGTCACATTTCCTCCCCAGAGCCAGGACCTTCGAGGTTCGTCGAGGTGGGGGAACACACCTGTAGCTTTTGGGCGAATGCGGCTGGGTTGGTCTCAGCCAGGTCAGGCTCCAGGTACTGCAGGGGGTCCTCACACTCTGACAGCCTGTCTAACAACAGGGGCATGGCCTGGGCTGGAGCAGGGGCCACCACAGGGCCCTGGCCAGAGGGCTACAGGTGCACCAGGAGGAGTGGGCAGAGGGGTGGGGTGGAGGGAGGGGGACGGGACAGCACAGCAAAGCAAGCGCTGAGTGTTTGAGTGGCAGCTTATTTCCTGAACCAAAGCTGGGAAAAAGTGTGTGATGGGGCTGATTTTTGGAGAATCACTGTGATTCGAGTCCTGGGATAAAGTCTCTGGATAAAGGTGCTCATTTCTGATTAAACAACAACGTGGAGTAAGATGCAACTAAATAAAAACATGACATACAGGTGCATCTCAATAAAATGGAATATAAATTTGAAGATTCTTTTTTACGATTGCAGCTTTCACCTAATGAAAACCTACAATTCAGGTTACTTTTTTTTATATCACAAAATAAAAATATTAAAGTAAGCAACAAAAGCAAATTCCTAAAGAACCAGGCTGTTAATGGAGTGCTGTATCTAAGTATTTTAATAGAAAGTTTAGTGGAAGGGTAAAATGACAGAAACAGGTGCACAAACCACAAGGATAACCATTAGCTCTGTGAGATCAATTTAAAACTGAAATATTAGTCTACTAAAAGTATGCCCATGATCATACAGCACATACTCAAAACTCAAAAGAATCCAATCCAGATTATACAAAATCTACTTTAATCTGAACAGAGGAGCATTGAGCAGCAGCCCACGTAAGTCATACGGATAAATTTGTTTCAGAAGTACAGGTGTAGCCTACATCCAGGACTTTTTCCTTCCACTCAACTTTTTTAATGAAAATATTTTACAGCATTCTGAACATCAAGCTTTAAAAACAAAACTTTGTGGTTTACCCTCTATGTGGAGGGTTTCAAAGTTCACTTTTGCATGTAAGTTAATTAAATAAATTCTGCTTTTATTACAGAATCTACTGAGATGCATCTGTAATTCCCATACATGATGATGAGTACACAGATAAATGAAAGCCAGTTTATTTTTTATAACAAACGTGATCAATACCAGCTGTTTACTGGTCTCACCTGCTCGTCCCTCTCTATGCTCTGTGTCCGACTGAGGACATCGCTCTCTCTCTTCCTCCCCTTATCTCCAGCAGAACCTTCTGGTCCAGGCCGCGGGCTCAACACCGGTGTCTTCATGCCTGCAGATATCTGGGCTTCCATTTCCTCAAAACTCCTGTGCAGAAGGACAACAATCTGAGGTCTGAGTAAAAGTGTCAGGGAACTTGTGAGACATCTATATAAAATAGTCAGAAGTGATTGTTAATACTTTATTTTACCAAATAAAATGCATTAAGTACTCGACCCATACTGTTGATCCATACAATAAAAATATAAATAAAAAAAACTGGAAAAAATTTCCACTATTATGAAGCGACTGATTTAAAGTTGGTTGGTTGAACTTTTTTTGAATTAAAATAAATTATTGTTAATTAAGTAGAGTACATGATAACTGATTTTGGCATTTGCTGGTAAAGGCATTTAAAAAAACTTATAGCGCCTATAAAATAAATAAAACTGCAGAATTAAACCATGATGAGTTATACTTTACTTTTCTAAAGAGTGTCGAGGAAATGTTTTTTCCACTGAAATAACTTAAACTTACGGCTAACATTTGTGTGTTTTTGTGTGACATGATACCTACTGTAATAAGATACATTTATTTCAATGCTTTTTTTAAGCATATTTTCACCAGCTGAGTCAATAATTAATGAGGACTATCAATTATCAACCAATAAATATATTACAGTTTTCAAATGCATACAAACATCATGACAGTATGAACATTTAAATCACAGACATCGACATGAAATATATCATGCAATGCTGTAAAGTAACATATATAGTAATGCTGCAATGTGTGGATAAGTAATGTCAGGTATACTTTACCCAGTGCAGGGGGAGCTGGGCTCAGATCCATGTCCACAAGAAGCTTTGGTTAGGTTGTCAGACACTGAGTCCAAGTTCAAGTACAGAGATGGCTTTTTGATAGACACTGGCTGCAAGAGACAATTAATAAAGAATGCTGAAAACTGAAATAATTAATCATCATTAGAGATGCTCAGAGGCATTAGTTGGTGAGTGGAATCTAACAGTTTTCAGCTGGATCAGCCTGGACCGGTCTATCAAATTAATGAAAAATAAAAAAAATCATTTTTTAATGAACATATCAGACCTAACAGTTACCACAAAAATGTGGTGATACTATTGATTATAATTAATGCCCATTTCTACTTTCCTGGCTGATATGAAGAGTGTGAATGCATGACACTTAAAAATTTAGCAAGTTGCTAAATATAATGTCCAAGCAGTCCATTACCACTGGGATATTGCACACACTGACGATGCGTTGACAAATGTGACTATTTTTTGCGCTTCTGTCTGGAATGGAAGAGAAGTTTAGGAATGTTGGGAACCAGAAGAGACAAAGACGTACACATGAACCTGCTGTTTGTGTTATACTAACTAATCTCTATTACGAGATGTTAAAGACCAATAAAAAAAACTTGGTAATCAAATTTTTGCAGGGAGAATTCAGAAGAATATGCTTAATACAGTTGTTATATCTTATATGTGCAGTCTTTAAAATGAAAATTAAATGAATTGGAAAATTATTTAAATAAATAACATTTTAAAGGTTAATTACACACAGGCTGGTGTTTTCCAGGTTTTATATCTGGTAAATACGATGACGTTCTGAAAAAATGGTACCTTATACAAACACATATTCCAATTTATTGAATATGACTCTGTGTTCGCTACAATCTGTATCAAAACAATTTGATTGGTGCATCTCCAATCAACATACACAAAAACATCAACATGCATAAAAACTGAAAACAAATCACATCTGTCATCAATATGCCAAACAAATACTTACTGGGGAGGAAGAGCCGATCTTCTCCATGTACTCAATTTCATAGTCCTGGACTGAAACAGACCAAGAAACAAAACCAAGAGTTAGAACCAGAATATGAGGTGGACAACCACAGTGACTAGTGTTTAGGACTGTCTGATGGTGATCAGAGGCCATCTACGACCCAGATGGATGGGTTGAGCCAGACAGCCTCTGGGAGGAGGTGGGTCTTTTGGTGGTCAGAGGGCAGTAGAGAACTGGGCCAGTCCTTTTATTTATTTATTTACTACTAGAAGAAAAGTCAATACACTACTGCTCTATGAATGGATAACAAAGTAACTGGCTGCTTTACATGAGCATCTATCCAAACAAGGCTTTGAGCTTCACTGAATAGCTGTAGGAGTCTGGTACGCTTTGATGTTGCATGAACACAAGTACCTGGAGCAGACAAAAAAAAAAAAAAAAAAAAATCAGACAGTAATGCCAAACCTGGATTCTCCTGAGGGAGACTGTTCTCATTTACGAAAGTTGTAACGTCGCAGGGCTGCGGGAAGTCTTGGTGGTCAGTGTTTAAATCTTGGTCCACCTCGTGGCGGACCGCCCACTTATGAACGGTGGAGGAGGCCAGCTTCTCCTCGTCTGTGGCGTGATCATCCTGCTGATGAAACGACGAAGATTCATCTGCAGATGTGGGATCCTGCAAGAAAACGGCAAAGAGGGAAACTCTAAAAATCAGCTGGAACTTTAAAAGTGAGAAAGAACCTCAAAAGAGAGCAAATTAAACACACCTGGGATGTGTCGGACAACGGGGATTTCTTTGGTGACCTCTTCACTCTGAAAGTTTTACTGAGGGGAAAAGAGACAACAAAACATAAATTATTAAAATCCAGGGTAATCCAGAGCCTTTGGAAAACAACACAATGTTAGATCCGGCATCTATGGTCTTAAACGTAATATTGTTCACTGGTGAAATTCCAAGTACTCTGGATGGAAAGCGTCTTTCTTCACATGATAGATGACATTACTTTATGATAAACAACTGAATTCACTGTGGCAGAATTACAGCTCAGACAAGATGAATGATTAATATGAATTCTAATTTTAAAAATTACAAAAACCTCTGTAGAGAAACAAATAATTTTATATACCCTAGTAATGGTGACACGAAAGTTAATGTGTATTAGCTGTTAAAGGCATGTCTTTCTCTCGCTCTCATATATATATATATATATATATATATATATATATAATTTCTACATTTTTTTATTTCTGATTAGATAAAGCTATTGTCATAATTAATTGAATCATTAATTATGATTAATTAAAGGTGTCAACTCACCTTTGCATTTTTATTAATACATTTTCACATTCTGTATTCTTGTGTATGTTATTCTCTCGTCTGTGTATCATTTACTTGCACTTTTTGTACACTTCTTTGACAAGTGAATTTCCCTATTGTGAGATAAATTAAGACTCACATAGCAATAGCTGAAAATGAACACAAGGGGGAGCTCTAGCACTGCTTTCTGTTAAACATTTCCCAATGTGAATTTAAATTTGTTGTTACCTTTTAGAATGAAACATTAGATTTTAATTTTTTTTTTACATTTTTCAGAGTGAGATTATTCTACCAGAGTAAATTATTAAAGTATTATACTTTTTTCACATATCTTCACAAGGAATGCTAGAAGGAAATCTGTTCATGTCTTTATAAATAAAGCTTTTTTCTGACACGGAGCTATAAAGAGAATTTAAAAGATAACTAAAAACATGTGTCCTCATTTTTGACTTTAAAGTTCAAATGCATTAGTTAGATAGTAGGTCCAAAGGATGATGATGTCTCTGTTAATAGGACGGGGGACAACATGCTGCTTTTTAAGATGGAGTTTAGGGTCGGAAAGGGAGGATGGCTGTGTTGTCCCTCTACTTACAACAGACAACAAAGAGAGGACACACCCCTGGACTTCCTGTGATACATGAGAATACACAAACACAGGTGACAGAGAGACAGACAGAGGACACTGGCATAACACACACCTACTAGGAGTTTGGGCTCTACCATCAGCCTTTCAGAGGATCATGTGAACTTACGATTTTAAGGGAGTTTTCTTCTTCTTAGCCGGTTTGTTTTGGTTCTGGTCCTCCAGTTCCCCAATGCTGTCATTGTCGTTTTCATTATCATAGTCATTGGACGACGTTTCGAAAGAGGCAGGCGCCCTGGGAGACGAGGCGGCCATTTTGTTGGAGGACTTAAAAGTGTTTGTAGACTCTTCAATGTTGTTTGGGTCAAAGCTGTATGATGGCCTGGATAAGGTGGGAGAGTTGGACATACTTTTCTTTGCCGAAAATGGATTGAAGTTTGGGTCATCCCACTTGTCGGGTTCAATGTTGTACGACATTGTGGGAATGGGGATTTCTTCTGATCCGTTGTAAGCTGCAGGTGGGGTGTTGTCCAGTTGCTCCACCTGTTGTGGAGCCGCTTTTTTCAGCCCCAGCTTTGGTTTTCTGGACAGCATCTTGCCAGGAGGCTTCTTGCCCAATTTCTTAGGTGGAGGAGAGGCCTGCTGTGGCACCTCACAGCTTTCCTCAGAGTAGTCAAACTCCAGCCTTACTGGTTGACGCTTGGGTAGAATGGGTTGCTCCTCGGGATTGGAGGAAAGCTCTTCCAGAGGGGCGATGGCAGTATGGCGATGTGGTTCTGCAGCAGGGACTGGGGGGCTCAGAGGAAGAATAGATGCAGGGCCATACGCAGGACCCTTACGTCCCAAAACAGGAGAATTGGCGATTTTGCTACCTCCAGTGCTGAAGGGGTTGATGTTCTCAAAGTTTTCTGGATCCCATTTGTATGAGGCACTGGGTGGGATTGGAGAGGCTTCTTTCTCTGCTACGCTCTCTACAATAGGGGCTTCCTCCTGGCACAAGGGTAAGGCAGGGACCCCTTTGCTCTCCTCTTGGCAAGTTTGATTGGTTTCCTCTAGGAGAGGAGGCGGAGTTTCAACACGGCTCTTCCTGGTTTTTCTGAGAGTGCCTCCAGGACTGGGAGTTGCAGAGCCAACCTCCGAATCCTCCTGAGTCAGGAGAGGGCTGGCCGTCCGAGGCTTCGCCCGCTTTGTGATTTCAGGGGTGCTGCTAGAGGAGACTGGCTTTGAGCTATCAGGGTTGGAGTTTTGCCTGAGGAAGGGCTTCTTCTTCACCGATCCCGGGCTGACTTTCTTAGGTCTCCGGAGTTTCCCCGGGGTGTTCTCGGTGCCAACGCTGAAGGACTCAGAGTGCTGACGGAAAGCACCAGAGGTTGAACCTTCCAGCAGACTGGAGTTATCGAGCTCCCCTCCCTGGAGGCTGAGAGAGCGAGTCAGAGTGTGACTCGTCGGCTCTACAGCGAAAAAGTCGAAGTTATACGCCCCGCTTGCAGCAATGGGTTTGTTTTCATCAAAAGCAATGGATGGGGACCGACAAGGTGCATCGGTTGCAGTGATGTCCAAACTAAGATCACCTTCAGAGCCGTTAACACCTGCAAAACATTAAAATAAGATTAATCTGCATCAGAAATATCACCCTGTTATAAAGGAAATTTACTTCCAAGTAACATCCACAGAGAAACGGGGATCATTTAATTAAATCTTCAACGAGTAAGAAAGCATGGTTGGTCAACCTACATTAAAAAAGTATTTACATTTTGCCACATTGCAGACTTAAGACTAATTATTAAATAGTGTTCACTTCAGTTTAACATCAGTATAAACGCAGCTGTTCTATGAAGGTCTCAGATGTTTGTTAGAGAACCAAAAACATCATGAAGACCGAGGAACACATCAAACAGGTCACAGATGATGTTGTGCAGTTGTTTTTAGCAGAATTAGGTTTTATCCCAAAGTTTGAGCATGTCACAGAGCTCTCTGTTCAATTAATCCAATATATTTTAAAAAATGGAAATAGTGTGGATCATTGTAAACCTACAAAGACATGTCAGTCCAACTAAACCAACAGGCTAGACAGAGACAGCATTAATCAGTGAAATTTATGAGAAACTTATGATTTTTTTTTTAAGAAATGTGAAAGTCATTTAAAATTGATTTTCACAATCAATTTTGTAATTGAAATTGAAGTTACATAAACCTGTTTATGTGACGACACAACATTTTTCAAGGACCATGAAGGCATTATACACGTTTCACTATTTATAGTAACAGTACAGTACAGGCTACTAAAAAGCATTTTTTATTTGTTATTATTATTGGTGATTATCTAAAGGTTTATATTTTATATTCTGTTTTGGGAACCACTGTACAGTGTAAGAATCTGGTCCAAGGGATAACATGTAAAAAGATCAATAAAAAATGTTTTGCTTAAGAGGGAAAGCACAAACAAAACACTAACAAAATCCTGTCATCTTTAAAAAAAGACTTCTTTTTTCTTCAGTTATCTTTATTAAAAATGAAATTTCTAGTTTAATTGTCTGTAAAGAGTCCAGAAGATTTCAAGGGATTTTTGACCCACTGTTTGGAAGTGCAGTTCAGCTTCCCAACACTAGAGGATGCAACAATCTTTTCAATAACAACAATTGAAGCAGTCGAGCTTCTACCTCAGCATCTCCTACTGTACCTTTGTCATCAGATTCCAGCAGCTCTCTTTGGGGTTCAGCAGGAGAAACAGCTTTCACTGGAGTTGTAGATTCAGGAGTTTCAAAAGCACCATCAGAGTCTGAGCTCCTAAAACACAACATAAGTTACACCCGACGTTAATAAGGTTGCAAAATATTCAGAAAGATTAAGAGTTTCACAAATTCTGGCATCAAGTCATTCGCTGCCTTTATGTGAGCACTAATATTTTAAAATTGATTCTGAACTGCACAAGAACACAGTGTACAAGTGTACTCTAATAAATTATCATATCAGTGAAAATAGATTTATTTCAGTAGTGCAATTATAAAAATAAGAAACTTAAGTAAAGGCCCGCAGTGATTGTAAATCTGTTGATTATGGCTTACAGTTAATTAAAAACTAGAATGTAGTTTTCAACACAAAATATTATATAGAGCAAATAAAAAATTATTCGTACAAATAAATTTTATGTTACTGAGACGACTGCTGGAAATTAAATACAAGTTAATATCAACCAGTCACTTCTACATTAGAATGGTGGACATCGTAATGAACTGGTATGACATAAAAGACATGTACAATTGGAAAACTGGTCCAGACACCAGCCAGATGTTCAAGTTAATTGGGTAAAATGCTATGTTACGCAGCAACAAATGCTGCACTAAGGTCAAAGACAAGCATAGAACAATTTCCAATGCTGGAAAACAAAAAGGTTGTCATAACTTTAATCAGTCGAATGCTACAAGAGACAATGTTATACAGATGCTTAATCTAAATTTTAAAAAGCTAAATATTAGAGGTTTTTTATATTTAAACAGAAAATAGACCACCTAAGAAATATTTCAATAAATGTGGTTTATAAATTACATCAATGATAGTAAGCGTTTCTGTTTTCATATCATGCTGGACTTTATTGGCAGAAATGAAAAAAAGCTACATCTGCAGAAAGGTATGAAATAACAACACACCAGAGACACATTTCCCTACACAAACACCTCCATCCATCTCAGGGCACAAAGACTTTGTGTTAGAGAGGATATAGCAAGAAACACTGAAAATCAATGGAAGTGGAGCTCACAGATTAACAACACCACTACGCATCAGTTCAGAGCATCATTTCATGGCATGCAGCCCGAGCCCGTCTCACCTCTGTCTGGCTGCCTCACCGGCAGCCTTTAATAAATTATCATGACGAGAACCCCACGACAGACGCTGCAGGAGCCCCAGAGTTGGATCAGAACCTGGGCTGTTCCCGTCTTCTGCCCCTCCCAGAAGCGTATCCCAGCCCCATCGGGCCCACTGCAGAGGAGACAGAGCCTGCCACGTACTCACTGCCATGGCTACCAGCAGTCTGCACTGCGATGCTACCGTCAGCCAGGTGCAGCGACACTTCTTCCTCCAAAGACGAAGCTCCAAGATCTTCGTTCCCGCTTTGCTGCCTGATGTTCAGATTTACCTGCTTTAGGTCAGCTTACTCTGCTTCTCTCTTTGTCATCAGCCACCATCAGTCTGTCCCCTCACCACACAAGTATTGGAGGCAGAATGAAAAAGATCCCCTCTCTCTTTGCCTCTCTCTCTACCTCGCTCTCTCTCTCTCTCGCTTTGTCTCTCTCTCTCTCTTATTGATCAATGAAAAACATACAATCTGGTGTTTGTAAAATTTCCATTCAGATATTAGACACCAAGAATCAGAGTTAAATTCTGAAACTGTTCCTACATACGATAATGATGTCATCAAATGTGTGACAGTTCAAAAGAATAAAAAAGCCAATAAAGACAAGACAAAATCAAGACCACAATAAGAAGCACAATAACAAGGTGCTTCTCTGACACCTTGTCATGGCGTTACAGAAGCATGAAATCGTTTCAGAGCAGGGGGCGGGGGGAAAGATGTCGAAGAACAGCAGAGCATTAATCAGAAGTTAGCTTTTGTTTCAGACCCAGCTGAGCAGTACATGAAGAGAAGGACAATACATCAAAAACTAATCAAGGAAATGTAAGCCAGGTCACTCTGTGAATGGCAGTACGTTTTTCAGCATTTTGGACTGTTTTCCCAGTAATGACAAGCATCAGACACATGTCAAAAAACTGCAACAGGAAGAAATAACCATTCCTGTCCAACTGCCAAAAACAGAGTGGTTTTGATATATAGTCTGCTTCTTTTTAGTGCCCTTTCACAGCTAGCTAATAAATTACATATATTACTTATTTATTGCTATAATCACCATTACTATAATAATGATTTCCCCCCCTTATAGCTATTGTTAGTATTTTTTTTTGCATAATTTAGCTTAGCAGCTACTAAATATTATAGCTAAATATGTGAAGCTATGCATAAGCTTTTAGTCACTACTTGCATTGTAGTTTTATCTATAAATGGTTCCAAGGTTCAAATGAAGGTCATGGTGAGTTCATGGTGATGTGAAGAAATCAGAGCAGATAACACTAATCTGACTGCAAACAGTGTGTTGCTATGGTAACCAGAGAAATGGATGCCATTCTCTCCATATTATTCAAGAAGGAAAAGAAATATTGAATGCACACAATTCCATGCTGTAAAGTCAGGTAAATTTTAGGGAAGGTAATAAAATTGGCAAACATAAATTTCTGCCTTCTGTGCAAACAGATTTTACACAGGAGCCATATGGCTGAATAGTCTGGGTGAGGGGGTGAATATAAACAAAGAGAGCAGCATTTCACAGCCCTCTCTGATAGGCTGAGGAGGCTGCCTGGAGACAGGACGCTTTGCGGAGCCAGGCAGAAACACACAGGCTGTCAGACAGCCAGATATGTCTGCTGCCGGCAACACCGTCTGATGGCGTCTGCCTAAACAGCTCCTAGTGCCTGAGAAAAGCCAGTGGATAAAACAGGTACCCATAAAACCAAATAAAACACTGAATTAGTATTTAGATGTGATTAAAAGATAAAAGAAGATGGAAACAGACTGATTAACAGACTGATTAACAGAGGAGATGGGGGGGGCAGCCTATAGGATATATAAGGGACAATACTGATATGGGAGCACAGCGGGAGAGGGAGGAAAAATACGGGAGACTTGACATGTATGAGGTTCCCTTCACCTTCATCTTTTACTTTGTAGTTCAATATTTCTGTCTTAGCTTGCTAATTCAGTACAGGAGTTTTCAATGGTTGGGATTTATTGTTAGAACTTTATTAAAAACAGAAGTGTGAAGAAAGAACAGGGACCAGATTGTATAGTCGACATGCTGAAAACAAACCAGCAGAGGGAGCCCCTGTGCTTTTCTGTCAAGATGAATGAATATTCATAAACTGTACAGCTTCTGAATAGTGTCTCTATGTAGGTTTTAGAATATGCTTCGCTAAACACAAATGTTCGTGTTTTGTGGTGTATGTTATCAGCTGGCACAAAACAGTGCAAAGTTGAAGAAAGGTTTAATAAAACAACATAAGAATTTTAAAATAAAAATCTGAAATATGTGGCTTGCATTTGTACTCGTCCCCTCTGAGTTTACCTTGCTTTTACTGTTTTACAGCTCCAAGTGCTTTGGGGTTTACAGCTACCAGCTTTGTAAAAGGCCTGCAGACTGAAATAGTTGAAATGACAATGTAAAGTACCTTAAGCTCAGTCAGGATGTCTGGGCTGTTCTAAAACACAGATGTGCTTTAATTTTAACAATTTTATTGTAGCTCTAAGTTTATTGCCGAATCACATCTGGAGTCTCACGTATTTTTCAGCCTCTGACTGGTTTTGTTTCAGGCTGAATTTAGTATCAAGCAGTCAAATCAATCAAATTTTATTTGTATAGCACAGCAGCAAGGCATTTCAAGGTGCTTTACATAAATAAAAATAAAAACAGCATGTGACATTGAATAAACAGTAAGAAAGAGAACGAGATTTTGAATACAAAAAAAATACAAAGGTTTTAAAAAGATAAAAACATTTTTGTTACGGAATTTAAGCGCCTATCATCGCTGGACTCCGCTGTCCGTTTAACACGGGTTTTATCTAGGCCCCGTCACCTAACAGGACAAGGTCTCCAACCTTGCAGCACCAAGCTCTGTCCACCTGTCACGCGAACTTTTGCGCTAGGACTTCGCCGCCCTACACGGATTTTTGTGTAGCACCTACCTTCCTATAAACTGTTGTTTTTTTTTGAGGGGGAGGAGGGGGAAAAGGGGTTTGTCAAAACATTCAGTGTTGTCATCTAATCAGAACACTTTTTCTCAATATATTTACTACATCCTTGTCTCTCACGTGGTTTGTAGCGAACTGGACATCTTATGACTTCTCCTCTCCCCCGGAAAGCAATTGAAAAATTTTAACTGCTTTCTCATTGCAAGAGTAGATTATTATAGGGGTATCAGAGTCAGGAGGGGGGAGTATGAATGCATGCCGTTGTTTTTAACAATGTAACTTTGTATGGATCTCATAAAATCCAACTCAGCCGATATACGATCCAACCAAAGTTTGTGTCCAATATTGATATTTGATTGAAAATATGATCAACAAAGATCCTTTAATTCCAAAGCATCCCCCACTAATTTTAAATAATTATGGTCTTAAAGATTAAATTCAAATTTGCATAAATTGGTATCTGCAGGAAAACGCCGTACAGAAACTGCAAGACCATCAAATGTTTTCTTCATCTTTCTAGTGGAGAAAAAAAGGATTCATTGTCCTGTTCTTCTCAGTTCACATCACCATTGAGCACCAGAGTGTCTGAGATGTGGAGCACTGATCCACTCCTGAATTATCCTCCAACCCCCCCACACAGCGTGTTCTATTTCAACACCGTCGCCGACGTCAGCTCCCAGCGCGGCGGTGGCGTCCTCCTACTTCCAGAACAAAAACATCACCCCACCAGTCTCCCTGTGCCACCTGACTCACTGTATTCTGCTTCCCAGGGACTCCTCTGTAAGCACTGTTATGGTTTTTCTTTTAGCCACTATACAGCATTGGCAGCAAAAGAACGTGTGTGTGCGTCCACACATGTTTAGATGATCTTATTTACATCGCAAAATCAAATCAGACTAGCATTTAAATGCTTGTTTATTAATAGCTATGAAAACAGGAAGAAAAAACCCCAAAAGCGATTATGTTTTTCCAACGTCTCAATCTAGAAAATGGCATCAGCTGGCAGCTATAGTGAATGTCTATGCAGCATAATAAAAAACGTTCTAAACCCATGAATAAATAAAAAAAAACATAATGTGACACAATTTTGTGTTTTTTTCCCCCTTCCAATCAGAACAATAAACACAAAAGTCAATAATTCCAAACTTACATGTGCTCTTGAGATGGACAGCGCGTCTGTCCTTGCTCCATGGACTCGTTGGCTCCCATCCTTGACTACCTCTGCCCACCCTGCCCCCCACCCCTGCCTGCTCCTGCTGCCCAGCCACCAACCACATCCACCTGCTACCCCCAAAGCTCCCTTCTCCTTGTAGGCTTGCAGAGCGGGCAGCCTGTGTCAGAGGAGGCGAGTGCACCGTGCTGCAGTGCAGAGGATGAGAGCGGGTTCCTTGCATTAGGGAGTGAAACGGTGGCGGACGATTTAAGAGGCTCTTCGCTTCATGTACAGCATCCTCGGTCCTCTGCTCCTCAACTTACGGGGAGCATTCCTCCCTCTCATCGGGTGCAAATGCAAACAAAATGATGCAGCACCCAGTGGGGAGGGGAAAAAAAGAATCAAGCTTAAATATTTTTAAAAAAGCATAAAAAAATATTCCAGCTTTCTTGTCGTTATGGATGCAACTGAAGAGCGTCTTCTCTGCTCGGCTCCAGAAATCGCTGAGCTGTGTTGCTGTTGCTCACAGCCTCCTCCCCCTTTTTTTCCTTCATCCCCCCTAAACAACAGACTCCTGTGCCTTTAAAAAGACATGCAGCTCTTGATACCCCCCTCATCTGCTAATGAGACTATGCAGGGGAGCCAAACAATGGATGGACCCTGAAACTGCCGTGATAAAGTGTCTCTTTCTCCTTTGCTCTCAGTTTCTTTTCCACCATCCAAGACATCTGAGTTAACAGACCTCACTAAATGGCTGTCATGGTACCAGATATTCACTCCATCATCCTATCACCTGTATAGAAAATATATATACTTGTCGTTCCCTCTTTTTCACACAATGGAAGGATCCAACACAGTCTAGCCAACCATGGAGATGCCTGAGGTAAACAATAGAGTGCATGAAACCAGAGTCTCAGAGTCTTTTCTTTCTATTTGTCTATAAAGTTAGCAGCAGTTCTTTACAAGAAAAATAACTTTAAAATACAAATGCATTTGTTTCCAACTACAGAATGCAATAATATGTGGGGAGAGGCAGACACTGTAAAATCTGAAGTTACAGATGTCAATTTCCTACTTTTAGTTTGACGCACCTCTTATTAAAAAATTAGAGACCTAATAAAAATGCCTTACAATAAATTAACCTTTTATTGCAGTCGGCTGATGTCAATTTTAAAAATTAAGAAAAATCCTAGATTCCTTTTGAATGCATTTATACAGGGAGTAATTTAAATATACAATAGTAAAACACTGACAATAAAATAACTAGTTGAATGTGTTGTACCTCATTCTGAAAATAGTTTTCTCCTATTTTTAAAAAGTACAGTCATGCATATAGAAAGAAGTATTGTGTGCAACTCCTCTTTACACCACCTGGCAATTTGTTTCGGATCACTATGGAACTGAAAGACCCAATTTGGATTTTGGTATTTAAAAAGGTTCATGATGCCGTGCACTTGACCACTTTTCCCAGACAAAAAAAAATGGTCCCACAGCATCACAGATTCTCAACCGTACTTTAAATGTTGCGATTCTCCATCTTTTGTTTCAACTCCAACTCAACTACAGTGTTTTTTTTAAATAAAGGATCAACTTTAGTCACATCTGTAAAGGCACCAGTTATCTACTTTTGTTGGATAAAACTGGGTCTTCATTCAGCCGTGTGGCTATTGGCTAAAATAAACTTCAGTTGTTGCCCTCCCTAAAGGGACTTTCAAAGATTTTTTTTTCTTTTTCCATCAATGAGCAAAAAAATAAAAATCAAGTCATGGATTGGATTTTTCCTATTTTTTAAAGTGAGATAATGCTGCTGCTGCAAATAAAGTTAATTCAAATGAATTTTACACGTCATAATCTAGAATGTTAATGAATCTTTTCAAATCTGATTCCATCCGTCTTTTTCTTGAAGCCCTGGTTTTCTCTCAAGGAGTGGCTTCTTGAGTCATCTCTGTGACAGATGCAAAGAATGTGTCCTGTGGGCTTTGGATAGGGGGGCAGGATCGGTTTCGTCAAATTCCCAACTGATTTCAGCTACAATGAGGAAAATGAGGCTAAGTAACTTGAGAAGAGTAAATCTATTGTGCCTCCCTGGGAAGGTGCAGGCAATACCATTTCTCTAGCACAACCTGAGCCGGCAGACGCTCCATATTTCTGTTCAATTTGCTCAGCACAACCTGGAGCACAAACCCAGGTGTGAACATCAAGTTAATTTATTATTTGATGAATGAATTTACAAAGCATACTGAGGAGGTTTTATTCCTAAACTGGCTTGATGGTTGATGATTCACAATTCAAAGAAACTCATTCAATTGTAGTCGAGTTCGAAAGTCAAACATAGACCCAGCCAGAAAAATAATTGATTATCGTTTCCCTTTAGACCGCCCACCCCCACATAAGCTCAAAGATGTATCTAGGACACAGAAGTCTGTCCAATATCTGTTCCAGCAGGTTCATTGAATGAAAAGGCTGTTCTTTTACAGTCGAGCTTTGCCCCTCAGTTACAGCTGCAGTGCAGAAAGAAATAAAGAATTCAGCCTACTCATGCACAGGAAAAAATGGCTGTGACAGGGTTTCCTGAAAGATTTATAACTGGGCTATGAAAGATTCAACTCAATATCCATTTTTGTATCTTGTTTCAGACTCCAGAGCAACACATAAAACTCCACAAAGAACATTTTGTCCTTTAGGGCAAAATGGACATAAATGGTTAGTTACCGTGGTAGCCTTTATTCTCCACTTATGGGATGTTCCTTCTGCCCTGACCAGTTGCACCAGCTAAACAACCAAAGTTGTCTGCATCGACCTCACATTCCTTACACTGTTTTCAAAGAAACGGGTGAATTCTGTTTGTGTTTTTTTTTTTTACATAATTTTAATTTCAGAATTCTAAATAAATTTCAAGCTTAGTTTTGAAGTCAATTTGCAAGCCACATTAGGCTGTCAACAAACCACTTCAGTATGAGCACTGCGCCCTACCTCTCTGGCAGCGTTTGGCTTTATGAACCAGGCAGACTGTATGCAACACTGTTCTGATGTTGTCATCTTAACAGAAAAATTTCTCTCCACCTGACACTGTGTAAACATTCTGGTCTTGGGCATTTTTGAAATGTCTTGACCACCAAAGCTCTTGGGGGAAATTTTAGCCAGCTAATATTAATCTGCACAGATGTTCTGATGGGGTGACGACGACTCAGGAGGTAAAACTTCGTCTTGTTACCCGTAGTTTGCCGGTTCAGAGCTCCACTCCGTTGTTCTGTTCTACGTATTTTTGGCGATTGTACGGCAGCCTTGCTTCTGTCAGCCTGCTCTCCATCCATGAATAACTGATCAGTGTGAAGTGCTTCAGAGTTCTCTGACTTGATAAAGCAGTATACAAATACACTGTGTTTACCATGTAATGCCCAACTAAACTGGCAAAACTGGTCAATTGTTAAAGCTGATCTTAAGTGATGCCACTTAAGATATAAAGCAACTGATCAGACTATATTTACTGTATGCACCAATAAGAAATATAAAAGTGGCTTGTGAAGAGAACTGAGTGAAACGTGAATATCTGTTAATAGTTTCGGTGAAAAGCCGTTAAAAATCTCTCATCCCGCATATTGTTTACCAATGCCAAGTGATTAGATCCATTCTTGTGCCTTGTGTGATGTCTTTGACAGCTTTTTCTTAAATAGTTTACAGCTAAAAACTTTTTAATATGCAGTGGAAATCCATACTTTAGTACTTTTTTTTATTTTCAGTATTATTTTAAAAAACATACCACTAAATAGTTTCTTTAAATATTAGCCATAGGAAAGAAACATGCCGCTCTTTTGCTGTAGCAGAAGATAATGAAAAATAACAGTCACACGCAAATAAGCGGAAGGTTTTCTGTGTCTAGTATGGCAATTTTAAAAACACATCTTAAATGACCTTCAGTTGGACCTTTATCCTCAAAAGTTAGAAGGCACTACTAGAAAATGTTGCTGAAAATTAAGGGGTGAGAATAGTTTGAGAAGAAACTAAAGTTTCACTGCAAAAATTAACTTTAAGCCACTAAGGACAGAGAAAACCCAACAAATTTACTGCCGCAAAATAAAAGTCACAGAAAGATGTGATCATTTCTTATCAATTAAGAACATTAAAATAACGAAATATTTTTTTCAACCTAAAAGAAAAACTTCAGGCTCAGATTCAGCAGCTACCATCCTATTAGCTAACAGTAAACAAATTGATGAACAAAATTACCTGAAACTGAAGTGGTAGGTCTACACATGCTCTGCCATAATCGTACATATCTTTGATCAAAAATTAAAATCTGTGGAGTCAAATGTTACGTTTTTACAAAGTTCTGGATTCCTCTTCAGTGCACTCGAACAGGTCACTCAGAGACTATAAATGATATAACATTATATCTCACTGTTTTTTTTAGTTTTTTTTATCCTTCTGCTCATCACTAAGCATGGCTTGTTTTCATAAAGCTAAATATTCACAGCTGCTTCAAATAAATATGTACCTGGCTAGGACTCCCTTCAGAAAGAGAGTCCTCTCTTTTGGTAAAATCAAGGTCAAATAAACTTCTGCATATTAGAAGCGTCTTGTCTAAATCATAGAGATCTGTGTATCGTGAACAGCATCAGCACTCATTTGTACTCCTGTGTTTGGTCAGTCATGCATACATGTGAGCACTTCAGCGTTCCTCTGCACGGTTGCAGAAAACACCCTCTGGTGGTGTGCAAAAATCATTACACCACAGAAGTGGCTGAGTCATTCCTTCCAAATAAACTTTATGCAATAAAATGCAAAGCCAAGAGGGGCTGCAGAAGAAGGGTGTGGGTTAAACAATGAGAACTATTCACACTCTATATATTGTGGCTATAATTTAGCAAGAGTTTCATAAGAAATACACCAGTGTGTTCCAGATTAAAAAAAACAAAAAAAACAAAGTTGCTTTATCGACCTATGATTGCACATATAAAAACACGTTAGTTATAAAGAATACACGCAAGTTTTGGTTGCTATGTCCACTTTTAAAAATTCAGTTTGATTTCACTTTGTGGTCAGTGTACATAGCAGTGTCATGCTGTCAATTCATAAGTGGGATAACAAGCCCAGTTGCTGACAGGGCATATAGGTTTATACGAAAACCTGATGCTGCTTTATGACAGAAAAATGCTTGAACAGAACAAAACCATTGCCTTACAAAATGATGAGGTACACCTTGCCCTTTTTGTCATCTTGTCACATAATAACCACAACAATTAGATTAGCTCTATTGGCATGTTATCAGACAGACCAACATAAAGTAGTGCATAGTAGGAGGATAATTATATAGGAACAAAGTCTTATTAAAAAATCTAAAAATTGTAGTGTGCATTTGCAATCAGTACAACAGATAAAATACACAAAAGATTGTGGTTGCAAACACATTTAAAATAGAGGTGATTTTCAACAGGACAAAGCAGCAATTTGAAATATCTACTGTGAAACATGTGCTTACTTTGTAAACTACTGGATAGAAATGTTCTTCCTCGTCCTATTTTAAGAGCCTATAATAAGATATAATAACCGTTCAGTTGCATGAGCTTCACCTCTGAAATGTGCTTTATTTCTTTGAGTTACGCAAAGAAGCCTTGCTGGATGAATATTTCAAAAAGCTCTCTGTTAAAGAATTGCAAGATCAGGATCTACAAGTTGAGTATGTGTGCCAGATGTCAATTTAATGGCATCATTTGACCAGAGCTTTGATGCTGAAATTTAAGGGTTTTTGGCTTCGGTGTTGACACAGGACAAATTCCAAGGTCCAAATTAAGTTGCATTGCATTTGCCAATGCCGAATTTTAAAGCTAAATGATAAAATGGCTTAAACATGGAGATGTTTAGAGGCAATGGTGTGTACCGTACCTTAACAGAACCTGGCAGGGTGCAGACACAGGGATAAGGTTCTCACAGGGTTCAGCAGGAAGTGTACAGGGGTTTACAGCGGCAGCAGGAGGAAGGCAGGGGGATGCAGGTGGGGTTGGCGGAAGTGTCTCCAAAGATGTGAGAGGGGCAAGCGCTGAGGTTTTGTGGAGGTGAGGAGGGATGGCAGGCAGGTGAGTAGTGCTGTGATCGTTGGGGGCAGGAGTGGGAGAAGTGGGGACGGGGTGGCCGCTCTCTGCCTGCTCAGCGAGGGAGAGGCTGCAGAGGGAGGGAAGGCACAACATCAACAGGCAGGCAGACCAAAAAACAAACTACATCCTTTGTCATGTTCCTGTTCAAATTATGTATGAAGCAGACTTGACTAAAAACAGAAGGCGACAGTATGTCTTCCTATTTGAAACTCAATCTTCAGCTTGTCTCACTATTGCCCAGACATGACAGTCTACAGTTTCAGGGACTTAGCCTGTTTAGCCTGATGGTGCAGGCTCTGTCATCAATGGCCACCTGGTGGAGTGGATTTAGATCCTGATCTGTTTTGGCCTTATCACAAGTGGTAGGCTCTCTAATCTGACAGGCAATGCCTTGGACACCCATGCAGCTGCTCTGCACTTGGAGAATGCCTCCTGTTTGGCTTCAGAAATAGCCCAGCAGCCTCTTCTGGCAACTAGAACCTCAAAATACCTTATCAAAAGCACAAATTCAGCCAAATGTAAGCAGACATGGTCTTTTTAGATGTTCCTACGAAGACATGTTATACTTTCAATAGGAAATATTCCTTTATTTTCAGGTTTGAAAAATTAAAACACATTAAAAATGCAAGAAATAAAAATGTAGACATACGACCTGCAATGGGAAGCTAACAAAAAAAGCCTCAATTCCCCACTCCGTCTCATCTACGTGGAGGTTTGTGGGCATTTGCTTATGAACAAAAGGGAAGGACTTTGACTAGATTATATTAATTCGAGAAATTTATTTCTTTTACAATATGCAAACTTCCTCATCAGACAGGTTCATTATTAACTTGCCTGAATGTCTAAGCATTGTTTGTCATTAATTCTTAAGTGCTTTACTTTTTTTTTCTATGGAAAGTGATCCTGGCTCAATGCTTCTGTGTTCAGTTTCGCTGTTGCTTTTCTGAAAGGAGCTATTGATAAAGCAGTTGGGTTGAATAACTGACTACTCTTATTGTTTTTCTTTGCCATAGAAAGTACTCCTGATCGAGTATTTCTGTTATTTTTTTCTGCACACAAAACTTTCTTTGTACCGTCGCCACATGCTTGCTCAGGATGGGAAACTGCTGGAAATTTATTCACCTGAAGTCATGAACTGGGAATCCTTACATAAACTCTCTTTTACCACCTGGCATTTTATCAGCAAAATTAGTTTTTATGCAATTAAATTTGAAACTAACTATAGGACTGGATTGTGACTGAATGAACGGATTCTCTAAATCTGGAACTTAATTGAATCCTCTGAATAAACTGAATTAGTACTTGTGAATCCACAAGTATGATGCTGAAAAGTTGTGGAATAAGCTCTGATTAGATTCAACTTTATGTAAGTTCAGTATCAGCTGAACCACTCAATGCAACAGCTGATGATTTCTAATTTAGCAGTGCCCACAGATATGATGAGCACAAAGAAGCAGCAAGATAAATATAACAAATTAGAGCATATGAGCCGTTTCAAGTGGGACAAATTCAGTCTCTTGGCATTATCCCTGCAAGCTGCCCGATGCGTTCTTACTGCCATCAATTCATCTAGGTGCTGGGCAACACACTCTTAAAACTTAAAGTTAAATTTAAAAAAATGTTGTAAAAACCTTTTTAATGAATAATTGTACAATCATCATTCATTATTGAATGTTAATAACCACATTTCAATGTACTTGGAAAGGATTTCTGGCCTTTTTGGTTGATACTACTAAAGCGATCTACTGGAAACATCTGGGTTTGAGTGTCCAGGTGTTTTATGCCAGACTTTTAAATGAAACCAGCTGGAGTTTACCAGAGAAAAAAAAAAGAGTTTTTAAATTGCTGTAAAGATTGGACCATATCGCTCTTTCTGCAGCCAACAGCCAGCTCATAATGTTTACATCGAAATGCCTAAAGAAAACATCTATTGTTTGTCAAATTTGTACTTTACCCTACTTTCTCCTGCCATTATATTTTAAATGTTAGAATAAGTTGCAGACAATAATTTATCCAGTCATGCAAAGCAAATAAATCTACAATCACCAGGGCAACCAGTCTATTTACATTCAAGAGTAGGTTTCAACACACCCAACTTCTCTTCAACACTTTACTGATTCTGTTCAAAACCTCCAGAAAACCAACATATTCAGTCATTCTGCCCCCCAAAGAGCTGTGCTCCTGTTATACATTTGATGTATCAGATAAAAAAATACTAATTTCTATTTCTTCTCTTGGGTAGTAACAAACTTAGAGTTTTTAAACTCATAAGGATGTACTTAGTTAGTCTGAGTCATGTAATTAACTGCTCAGTTAAAGAGGAGCAATTTCTAACTTCCTAGAAAACTCCAGTTATTGCTCGCAGTTTCTAAATCTGCTGAGGGCACTTATTAGTGATTTTAAACCTGTCAAAATTCCTCCAGCAGAATCAAAATTTGTTAAAAAAAAAAAAATAATTATAGAAAATATGAAAGCAAACGGTGGTGTAGTCGGGGCCAGTTTTCTTTCACATAGATTAAAAATTAATTTAACTACTCAGGCTTCAGATAATTACACAAGTACCACAAATTGGTCACATATGAATTACCAATACTGAATAAAAAGTCAAACTCACTGTCATTTTGGGGCTTCAACTAAATATAATTATATATTTTGGGAAAAGATGATAAAATACCTGGATATTTTAGGAGTGTGTAAAATACTTTTACATAATAGACTAAACATTCTGAAACCTTTTTAGATATAACAGTGGATTGCATATACATTTCGCTGTAAAAGTATATATACCCCTTGAATGTTTTTAAATGCTTTATCCCGTTACAACCACATATTTTACAAATAAAAGCAACACATGTATTTGTATCCAGGCGCCTTCACTCTGATATCGCTAGTTAAAATCCAGAGCAGCAAAGTGGAGGAACAGATTAGAAATCAATATCACCGGCTTTGAGGATTAATCAGAGATGCAGCCAAAAGGGTCCATTGTAACTTTGCAGCAGTTGCAGAGATCCACAAGACAGCTGTCAATTGTGAACTCCATAAATCTGATCTTTACAAAATAAGTCATGATCCATTGTCTTTCGTTTATGCAAGATCGAGTCTCAGAGGTGAAACGTCCAGGAGGGCCAAGAAACAATAAGCGCTGTGTAGAGAAAAACCAAACCCACAGACCACCATAAACACACCATACATTATGAGTGGGAACCTTTCATTATCTCACAATTTGACTCAAAATCAATGTTTGATTCAAAATGATTATTCGTAATGAATTCTGATTTAATCTATAGGTGTGCAAAGCATTCTCATGAGCTACCCCATTCTGGTTTGCAAGGCAGAATGACTAAGGGATACATTAAAGTGTCTTTTTCACATTTATTAAATTTTAAATATTAATGCATGTGTGGATGTAATAACTCCCGTCCTCCAATCCTCTGTTTTGCCTTTAATAAATTGGTCAAGGAACGAGCACCATACCATTCTGCAGACAGCCTCCTCCAAAGAGGAGTTGCAATTTCACAGGTTTTTCGACATTTGACAGTGTTTGTGGTCATTTGTTCAACAACTGTAAAAAATAACATTTCCTCACCACATCGGACATTTTAAATTGATTCTGAATACTAGTAAATGAGAATCATAATTCTTATGTGAATCAAATTTTTAGCACACTCCTATCTCTGCTGCTAAATATGGTCGGTTTTTTCAACAGACAAGAAAACCTGTTAAGAGGCTGGAATCAGTATCGACTTGCACCAGGACAATGACCCTAAACATCTGTTAGACTGGCCCAGTCAAATCTGACGGTGAAGAAGAGGAATAAACTTCAGTCCCTTGGTGTGTAAAGCTGGAAAAGACCAATCCCAAAGGCCTGCAGCTGTAATGGCAATGAATGGTGAAGCCCACCAAAGTTTTCAGATATTTGTTTTCACAAAATTTGTGATTGTAATGCGATGAAATGTTCAAGGGGTGTAATTCTAAACCTGAAGAGCCACAGCAAGTTTTAGAAGTAAAACTCCAGTCAACTGTTTTATGTGGTAAGGCAACTTTTCATAAATAATTTTCAAAAGTACTTTGGGTTCAAACTGAAAGCGGCTCTTTAAATTTCCTTAGTTCCTAGTAATACAGCAGTTGATCACTCCAGACATATTTCTGGAGAAAACATTCAGGATCAAGTTTAACAGCTTTTCAGTTTCTGTAAATTATAGGTAAACTCTCATCCAGTCGTCAGAGGTGGAAGTCTAAACATGCTGATACTTGTAGACTTTCTTAAATGGGAGGCAACAAACTCTATGCTCAACTTCACGCCACAAAATCCTTCCATACTGTCATGTCTCTCTGTCCCGCCCCTCTGCCCATCTGCTGGGGTCAACAGTGGCACAGAGTAATTAGCACAAGTTACCTCCAGACCATCTGCTGCGTCCACCTGGAAGGATTTAAGCACCAACACACTTGTTCTACAAAAAAAAAGAAAAAACAACCAAAAACAAAACAGCAGCAGCTCTCTGTCAAACTCACCCAGAAATCCCAGATTTCAGCTGTGGAAAGGATCCATCACAGAAAATGTAGCTTTAAGATTTAACTTTTACTCAGTTTCTTCTTTACTCCACAAACAGCGGAACCTGCGACTGCACCTCCTCCTCCTCTCTGTCTGTCTGTGACTCCGTCGCTCACTCTCACACACGCTCAAGCGTTTCTCTGAAGCCTGGCTTTTGTTCCTGTCTGTGCTCTCTGTGAAAATGACTTCAGTGGGACTGTGTCCTGCCCAAATTCCTCCCACTGCAGGCTTCAGCTCACAAAGCCGCACAGACTGAGCAGGACTGACAGCTACGTTAGCCTTCGGGGGCGGAGGAAAATACAGCATATGCCCAACCTCACACACACATATCATTGGCCAGGCAGTCATATTTTTGTCAGCCGCATGTTAGCATGTGTAACCTTATCTATCGCTGACATATGGGAGTGTATATCACCGTTATTCTTTCTCTGAGAGAAGTTGTGGGTTCTATGATGGGACAAATGCCGAGACTGACAGGCAGCAAGTGCTGCTCCGGCATGTAATCGCCTCTTCAGCAGGCAACAGGCGGCGCATAGGAAGCATGAATGAGAAGGTAGTTGGTAGAAAAAAAAGAGTGAACAACACAAAATTAATAGAAAGATCCCTACATATTTACACTGGTTTGTTTTACTTGTATTCATACCCTATTAAGTGTCTAGTATTGGTTCCAATAATATTTTTAAAGTATTTTTAATGTGAACGACCAACTAGTTGTGAAGTGGAAGAAAAATGATATATGAACTTTAAAAATCTGAAAAGTGTGGCATACATCTGTATTCAGGAACTTTTCTCAACTAGAATCAGAAATATTTAATTAAATGGGTCAATGAGTGTTAATTTTTGAGCCTTCCCACAAATTCTTTATTTGGATTTAGGTCCAGAGTTTGACTGAGTTATATGAACACATGACTGTTTTAATCTAACCCATTTTATTGTAGCCCAAGCTTTTTATCTAAATGTGCTGTCCAGCTGGACAATTAAGTTTTTGCACCAGTCTCAATCTTTTCCCAATCTCAAACTGGTTTTCTTCCAGTATTGGCCCATTTGTAGCTCCATTTCCCTAATAACTCTGACCAGCTTCTCTTTATGAATTCCCGGCTTGTCTTGCACCAATGTGAACTTCATTTGCTAATAAGTTGACTTCTAATGTAACTGAATGTGCTGGGCTTTTAATTATGGATATCAGGGTAAAAGGGATTGACTACACAGGTATTTTGTACTTAAACTTATTTATACAAAGTTAACTTCTACTTTACTGTTCTGCAATAAAATCCCAATCCACAGACATTGAAGTCTATGGATGAAACGTTGACAAAGTGCTGAAACTTTTCAACAAAAAAGCAGCAAACAAATTTGATTTTAAAAGTGAAACCAGATGACTCAAATAGAAGCTGAACTAAAACCAACAATGGCCTCAGAGGCAGAAAAGACTGGCAAGGCTCCTGCTAATTGGTTTGATCAGACACGGTGAAACCGCTGCAGACAGAGGAACCGCACCAGACACCCTCAGAGGCTCTGAAAGCCAAACAAATTCATTTTAAACACATAAAAGGAAAGGAAAGGAAAGGAAAGGAAAAGAAAAGAGCTGATATTGATAAAAGATTGTAAAGGAATACAATGTTATTCAATCTGAAAAAAATTGATGGGAGATCAAATTTATGAAGGTTTATTGACCTAAATATATTAAAAGGTATGTTTTTATGCTCCAGTCCTAGAGGAGCAGTCTATTTCGTTGGTGCCTATAGGAAAATATTATGGACCAGGTTACTGGACTACAAATCGCATCTTGTTTAGCTGATTAATTATATTTTTAAATGTTAGACTTACAAAATCAATTAAGTTACTGACTTAATTAATATCAGCTTACCCGCTGTCCTGTAGCTCTGTGGAAGGATGTCCGACTGTTTCTGGCACCTCAGTTTTCTCAACAGGGACTCTGAATGGCTCCACAGGTGGGACCTCGATGGGTTTTTCTTCTGGCTCTTCTAAAATCTGCTGCTGATGTTTTTCAGTCTCTGCGCTTGGCTCGTTTGGTTGTAAACCTTCTAGATTTGGTGTTTCTCTGACTTCTACCTCATTTCTGACTGGCACTAGAATCTCTTCTGTCTCTTGAGCAGGTTGTAGGAGTTCAGTGTGCTCTGTTGCAACAGATTTCCTGTCAAAAACCTTTTGAGATGACTCTTGCTCCAAAGGTTTTGTTGTTGTGGATGATTCTCGTGGGAGCTCAGCCTTCGAAGTTAGATCTGTCGAATATTTTATTGGTTCAGGAAGATCCACCTTCTCTAAAGGTTTAGGAAGATCATTTGGCCTCTTCACAGCACTTTGACATGAGCTTTGAGCTGCGTTTTCCTCTGCTTCCTCTGGTGGTAGGATCACCTCGTCTGATATCAGCGCAGAAGGAATGTCCTCAGTGGGAGTTACAAACTCAACCTGAGGAGACTCCAGAGATGGGAATGGTCTGGGAAAAGAAGAATAGAAGAAGAAAAGGCTTAACGGAGCTGTTGCTTGACAGGAAAAGCCCAAACAAATGACACGTTTGCGTGGGTTTGTGAAGGTTGTGTATACTGAGATGTTGACGTGTGTGTTTTGTGTGAGAAGAGGATCGTTGTCTCCCTGGAGATCAGGGACGATGTCACTGCTGATGTCATCCTTTTGAACATAATGGGCTGCTTTACTTTCATTAGAGTTCAACCAGCAGTCATATGACTCAATTTAAACACAAAGTGCAGCTCTGTGTTTACATCCTCATTCATATTCATTGTCCCGATGCTCTCCTCAATAGCGCTCCGGACAAGGTCTGGACAGGGTGTTACTGTGATGTCGATTAAAAAAACAGAAATTATCAAAAAATAAAAATGTCTGCCTGAATTCAAAGGGATACTTCAGATTTATTTTGTTGTGATGTTTTGTGATATTAGGAGTAATAGTTTTCTGGGGTTGAGGTTTTAAACAACTTTAGTCATTTAATAAAGACATTTAACAAAATTTTCAAAATGTGTAGGACACAAAATGAATTAAATAAAAATAACATAATTAATAAAAAAGTTGATACGTGATTTTAATCAAAACAAAAATATATTAAGAATATAGTAAGGATTATTATTCAAAACTACCGGATTCCCTAACTATCTGATTACCACTCTATCAGTGAATATTGGATTTCGGATGAATTTCTTAGAGTTTCTCCTTAGTCTAAAGTAATTCTGTCTACCATTTTACCTGTCTAGGTAAGTAATTTCCAAGCTGAGCTCCACGTAAGATTTTTGAAGAAGCCCAAAAAAGCCTTAAAATCCCATTTTTAGAGCCTGCACATGTAGAATAAAGGTTTAATAAAACACATATAGGTTTAACAATTGTAAATATCTTTGATTTTTAAATTATTCAGATCAAAGGTAGAACAAATTAGTTTGAGGTTTTTGTGGGGGGTTTTGCAGAGAACGTGAATATAATAGAAACAGCATGGTGTCGTCTTTTAGACCTGTTCTAAACAGATGAACTGAAGAACTACCCATAGCTGAAGTCCAGTATCCTAATCTGCCTAATGATGCCAGTGATACTCTACATACTAAGAAATACTATCTGTCAGCTACAGGTACGGGAACCAGAATGAACAACTTTGACATAATCTGACCACAATAAATCCAAATCCAAACTAAAAACTAATATGATCAATATGATCAATGATAATGAACAATTTTAAAAACTGTATGAACATGCTATTGTGTTTACCTCAAGGCATCTTGTGTTTTCACTTGTTCGCTCTGAGAGAGGTACGCAGCGTCTTTTAGGGCTTGAATCCAGTTTGTTTCTGGTTCCTGGGATCGTTGCTCTGGATCAGGACTCTCTGAAACTTTTTGCTCAATGATAGAGCAGCAGGCAGGAGTCTTTTCAAGAGGTTTTGCATCACGCCGAGAAGCAGTGGCAGGGGGCTTTACCTCAGCCCTCTCCTGTGGTTCTGAAAACGCCACCTGATCATAGCATTTCTCTGACTCATTAGGAGACGGGATGGAGGTCGAAGTAACAACAGATGGGGCGATGATGGCATCAGCGCTTGTTTTATCTATCACACTACCGTCTATTTCAGTTTCCTTAGCACAGCTAACGCCCCCTCCTGAGGGACAAGCAGGGGTTTCTGTGCTGCTCTGTGGCGCGTCGTTGTTATCGAGACTGGACTCTGATTCTGCTCCACTTTCTTTATCATTTAAATTTGAAATCACTTGCTTTCCTGCACTATCAGCTACTTGCAGCCCCCTCTGTTCCCTCTCCCCTATCAAATCTGCCTCGTCTTCTTTAGGGATTTCCTCATCATTAGAGCTTTTTATGGCTGCTTGTACTACTTGGCTGCTGTCTGTGTCAGAGGTTTTATTGCAGCTTTGCAGCTCTGCATCCTTAATGTCACCCTGTTGGCTTTCTTTAGCTGAGGCACCACTAAAGTCCTCTCCCCTAGGTTCTGCTTCCCCAACATTTTTCTGTGTGCTAAACCCCTTTGGATAAACTTCATCAGCTTGGTTTGCACTTGAAAAATGAGTGTCTTGACTGTCTGTGCTGACTTTTGATGAAACTGAGTGTTGGCTAGCTGAAGTCAAAGCAAACTCAACAGAGGCAGCACTGTTTTTTAACATTTCACATGTTCTGTGCTGGTCCATGTTAGTTTTTTGTTCTGGGTTTGTGTTTCTGTTTGACTCATCCAGCTCTAAGCCAAGGTCTTTATTCAAATCTAATCTCTGCCCAATCTCACCTACTTGAGAGCAAACAGTTACTAACCCTGCGTCAACTGATGCTTTTCCATCTGCACCATTTTCAATTCCATTTAAATCTACAGAAAAGCCAGATGGCACCTCTTCATTCACTGCAAATCTAAACAACTCATCCTTGTTAACTGATTCAAACAAACTCTGATCAGAGCAGTCTCCCTCATCTGGACCTGCGTAAACAGTCTGAGATTCAGTGTTGGACTCCAACTCAGGAGGTAAAAATCTTTCAGATGTTCTGCTCGAAGTTGAGGAAGTTTTAATTCCACATTTAGATGGAAAGCTCTTATTGCTTTCTTCTTTGTTTGCCATTTCTGTTGGCGGTGATTCAGTCTCCATATTGTGTTTACGTTGTGGCTGCAGAACCGCTGCTCCCATAAAAACAGCCTCTTTATATGGTCCATTGTACTGCTGCTGCAATGTAGGGTCTGCCTTTTCTGTCTGCTGAATTTTGTTATCTGCTGCTTTCTCTTGATTATCCATGGTTATGTCTTCATTTAGTTTCTTTTTTTCACCCATACCATCATTTTCAGTGTTAACGTATGTCTCACTAGTAGAGTAGTTGACGCATGCTAGGTCATCTCTGTTAGATGTTTCAATAATAGTAGAGTCTGGCTTATCGAGACATAATGGCATTATATTACCAGAACTTTGCTTTAACAGTACATCATCTGCAGTTGAAGACTGGGCTGGAACAGTCAAATTTTCCGCTTGTGAACAAGGACTATTCAAATTCTTGGTGTGAGATATCAGGAGTTCATAATCAGAGTGCTCAGCACAATCGCTATCCTTCAGCTCCTGACAGGTTTCATCTGTTCTCACACTGGCACTACTGTGATTCAGATTCTCTATTAAAGGCATTTCCCCATCCTGGTTGCTAGCCACCTCTCTGGAAATGCGGATGCAGTCCCCATCAGTACTGCGGCTACCCATGTTCTCTGGAAAAGAGACATCGCAATCGGTAATAAACTCCAAGTGACTCATCATTGGTCCAGGAGGCTGTAATGCAATGGGTAGGTTGCTGACAGAGCCAGTCTCTTCTTTTGTCAAACCTGTAACACCACCCATCAGTACCTCAGTAGACTCCATGACATCAGTAAAGACTGGTTCAGTTTGAGGGGTTTCATCTAAACAAGAAGGCTGAGAGGTGGGCTCCAGAGGTTTCGATCCAGAGCATGTAGAAGGGTCAGCTTCAGATACATTATGCTGGTTCTCTTGTTTTTCTTCAAAGGTCACAGTAGCATCGTGTTTTGAAGATAAATCTTCCTGCAGGTATTTAGTCTCACTGTCAATGTCATGTTCTTCCTTACCCATCTGCTTCTCTCCAGTGGAAGAAGAAAGTTGTTTTGAGCATGCCTCTTTTTCGGCCATTCCCTCCAAGTGAATAGCACTTCTTTCATTGTGATCATGATCTAAGGCCATTTTCTTAGCATCACCTTCACCCAAACTGGCCGTCTGTTGTTCTTGAATCTCATTTGAACCATGTATTTCTTCTTCATCCTTCATCAAACTTGTACTTGTGGAGTTTTCCGGCATATCAAAGCTGAGTTGATTGGGGAAGGTGTAGCTGGCCTCTGTCACAGGATGGTGCAACATCTCATGAACAGTCAACGGAGGCAAAGAAGCACAGTCCAAACCTAGAACTGGCATGTTTGTAAGAGTCTCTGAGGAGCTGAGCTTAAAATTAACATCATCAGCAAAGTGAACTCTGTTACCTCCACTGCTGGTGCACAAAAGGACACCTCTTCCAGTCATGTTGGGACTGTCACTCTCACTCTGGGTTATGGCTGTACTTTCAGCTGTTTTCTCTTCAACGCTACGAGGTCCAACTTGTTGATCCGATCTTGCTTGTTGCTCACTTCGCTGTGATGTATTCAAAGGCTGAGGAGAGGTAAAAGGCTGGAAGACGTGGTTGCAGTTCCTTTCCGTGATGATTGATATCTGACAAGGTTGTTCCAAAGACAGTGCTTCATCTGAAACCAGTTCTTGTATTGGTTCCGTCTTTATCTCAGCGTCTGTATGGCTGGAGCCCTGCTGCTGCTCAGAGTGAGAGGGAAGAGGTAAAACTGTCACGTCATGCTGCTTGTGATAGAAACGCTCCTCTTCAGAGCCCTCAGGAATGGTAGCGATCGGCTCACCCCGGCACGGTGACTTCAACTGTGACTCGGCAATATCACTGGGCGGACTCGCTCCCGTCTTGACTGATGACAGCCCTCCAACAGAGCCTTTCGGCTGGCTCGGTAAATTGTGCTCTCCAGCAAGCCCTCCTTTTTCTCCTACCTCCCCTCCTCTTCCTTCCCCTCCCTCTTCCGATCTTTCTAAATGTGCACCACTCCTGTGATCCAGGAAATGAGGACCAAAGATATTCGTACAGCCTTCAGAGAATAGTAGCTCCTTTTCAGCGTCCGTCTCTTCAGCTGGTGAGATCTCTGTGTCTGTGCTGTGAATGCACGCCTCTCTCGGTCCCTTAATTTCAGCCTCATCCAAGTTGTGTGGCATTTTGCTGCTGCAGCTTTCCTCACATTCAGTCTCCCCCTCTTTGGCCGAGAATGGAAGCGTGCAATTTCCTTGTGAGCAGCTTAATGAGACGAGGTGGGGGCTCTCCTGGAGTTTGTCTCTTTTTACATCCGCAGAGGCAGGATACACTGGTCTTCCATCCAGTTTGTCTTCTCCTGCTCCTTCCTCACGCTCTGCAACTGCTACAGTAGCCAACGTCTCCTGTAGATCACGGCTCACACTTTCTCTCTCTCCCTCACTTTCTATCACTTCTGACAGTGTGGGTGTTGTCAGTGGCAACGTATTAACCACTATCACAGCGTTTCCAAGGCCGCTCTCCACACAACCATCTCCCACACAAGTTCTGCTGTTGGAGAGTACGTTCTGATCCTCTGCTGTGGGTATTTTTGTTTCTGCAGTAACTATAGCCTCCTGTCTCTGTGCATTCAATCCCTTTTCACTAGAATCACCTTGTCTGGTAGCTGCAGTTTGGAGATTTGTTGCTGGTGTACTGTGGATGCCATTTTCTCCTTCAGTTACATGTTGCTCACACTCTGAGCTCTGATCATTAGCACTCATATCCATATTGTTGTGGTTCTCTGACTGATGGGTCCCCTGTGAAAGAGACTGCATGGAGTCAGGTGAACAGGCTGAGGCAGTAAAATGATCCAGATTGCTTTGAGGGGAAGACCTTTGCATTCCCACGGGACTCAGCTGTTGCTTGTAATCAGTCTCTTCCCCACAAGTCAGAAGCTCAAAGTCTAGCTCCAACACAGATGTAGCATTTTCTGCTAAATCTGTGCGAGTGCCAACATATGATAGTGACAGAGCCCGTTTTTCCGTTTTGGACAGCCAAACCTCTGTCTTTGCTTCCTGGTCACTCTCGGCACTCTTTTCTATCTTCTTCTTTTTCTTGTGTTTCTTTTTCTTTGCTTCTTTGTTCTGTTCAACTTGTTTGTCAGATTTTGATCTTGACTGACTATCCTCCCTTTCCTTGTTCGTTTCTTTTTTTGATCTTGATCCTGTTACATCTAAACCATTTGACGCATCTGTATAAACATTGATATTAAACTCATCATGTGTATTTTCTTTCCATAAGGTTCCAGCCTCTGCTATTCCTCCTGGGTTTTCTTCTTTAATCTTTGTATCAAAATCATTTGAGTTGTTTATCTCAGCAGTGACACTCAGACCAACATGTTCATTTAAGGTCTTTAAGTCTCTCTGTTCTTTTGGAGATTCCTTATTTGTATCTGGTTCCTCCTCTTGTTCATCCATCTCCATTTTTGACTTAAGCTCTGAACATTTCTCCACGCTCTGATTTGCTTCTACTTTACTTTCCATCTCTGTTTTCCTAGAGTTACTCTCCTTTCCTAGAATGTAATCCCTAAAACTAAACACAACTGTGTCCGTCTGACTGTGTGCTTCCTCACTGTTTCCATGTGTACTCTTGTTTCCACAGCCACCGTTGCTATGTCCTGGCTGCACTGCAACTGGAAGTGGTGAGAACGATTTGCTGGACTCATTAACCATCCCCTCATTGGTTGCCTTCCCTACTACATCCTGAGTCATTTCAGACTCCTTAGAAGAGAGCATGCCCAGCGATGCCATTTGTTCTTCGCATTCTTGGAAGGCCAGTTGGAGTTCCTGGTCCAAGCAGTTGGTTGAGGAAGGTGTCAGGGGTCCCGGCTGAGGTGAAGAATGGACATCTGGGTTTACTGGCTGGGTGCCATCTGGTCTGAGATGAGGGCAGGGCGACACGGTTAGGACGAGACAGACAAACAGCTGCTCATTCCACGATGCCGTTGAGCATTGCTATTGGCAGAGCAGAAGCCCATGCTCAGCAAACACAACACCCAGTTGCACTTCAAGATGCTTGCAATGGCCCTTCCTGAGCAAGAACTGAATATCAGCTGTTTCTAAGATTATGGGAGTTTTAAAGAACATGCACATTTTTTTACAAACAGACCAGAGCACAAACTACTTCTAATTAATTTCACTAAATCAGTTCTCACTGATCCTTAGTGTCTCCCTATTTAAAGATGTGCAACATTAATGGCTTCATCAAACTGTTAATTCAAACACATTCAGGAATTCACATTGAAACTGTGACATTTTTGTTCATGTTCACCCTGGATTCATGCAGACATGCTTGTGGCAGGAAGTCGAAGTGAAATTTAAATTGATGTTTCTTATTTCTTATAAAAGTGTGTCAATACTTTAGAAAGAAGCATATATTACTAGTTAAAATGGCTTTAAAGAAAATTACAAAGACACTTGATTGAGCAAGGGTGGGTGCATTCATATGAATGTGTTATTTATTAGCCTTGTTTAAAATTATTGTTGCATTATATGCTGTGTCCTGAGTTTTGCTCATCTCATTTTCTAATAAGCCCACTATAAAGGAAAAGCACAACTACATAGCTACAAAGAAAATAGCTGTACAACTAAACCAATGAGTCAGTCGGAAGAGCATTAAGCAGATAAGTAGCCAAGAGGCCCATGATAATTATAGGGGAGCGGCAGAGATCCACATCTCAGGTGAGAAAGATATTTATTAGTTGTGCACTCCACTAATGAGACTGTTATGATAAAAGTCCAGTTTAAAGTCTGCCACAAGCCAAGTAGGACACAGCAAACTTGGGGGAAAAAGGTGTCTTTGTCACCTTTTCTCAGATGAGAACAAAATTAAAATATTTGGCCATGGTAACACAAGAAGGAAACTATTTAAGACTTAAGAATGAATTCCAAGCGGTACTTTACATCAGAAGTAGTGTATTAAACTTGAAAGAAAACTGCTGGAAAACTGTAAATAAGCGGCTTCTTGTCAAAACTCCCTATACGTTTATTACTATTCTTGTTTTAGGAGACTGTTCAGCCAGACAGATGAAATTGGCTGAGTCCCTGCTTAGCTTTTAATTAGAAGTACAGGAAATACCAGGTTGTGTCATAGTTCTTTGCCCTCAGTTTTCTTGCTTATTCTGTTTGGGTTTCATCGTGTGTACCATTTCATTTTTTTCAACTCTGTACCAAAACCAACTGACAATAAAACAGCTTTAAAAACAAACTTCTCTCATGCCAATCCACAGAAACCAAACCAGTTGTTTGTGTTTAGTCTGCAGTAAAGTTTAGGTGGAGAAAAATCATTATTATTCCCTTCATCCGTCAGCTGTGATTGCACTCCTTGTATTCTTGTAAACGCAAAGTCTCTTCCAGCATGCTGCTCACTAACCAACCTGCCATTCAAGGTTGTATCCAATTCTCTTGGCACTTTGCACTAAAGGGCAGAGCAGTAAATAAACTCTAGTGTTTCCAGCTGGCAGGCATCAAAATGATTCCTGCTGCTGCCTGAAAAATGGAACAAAGCAAATGTCTCAAACAGCAATGCGTCTTCAGACTAATAAGTCTGCAGTGAGTAGGCAAAAAATAAAATAAAATAAAAGCTGGATCACTGTCTGCCATACTTCTCTTTTTTGGAGTTTGAGCTGTTAAATTGTCAAGTCAAACATTATCTATACTGCTGCAGGGTGTGAGATTGTCAGTAAACCTTAAAGCCTTGACGCAGATGATGGGAGGGGGGTAGTGGGGGGGGGGGGTAGTGTCCACAGATAAGCCACTTGATCATGAGGAAATTAATCACCACAAATCAAAGTAAAGCCTGCCTTAACTGGCAGCATCACAGCAGCGACGTCATCACAATCAAGCATGAGTTAGAAACATTAGATTAAACTCAAGCGACCTGATTTATAACGCTATGATCTCATTTACAGCTGACCACAGTCCCACGGCAGAGACACATGCCGAATCATGTGCTACCTCCCGTCTAAAACCAGCAGTGGTCCACCGACATCCATGTGATGCTGCAGGCCCACCAGCAGGGGGTTCACCTGCTCACATTTTCTCCCATCGGAGCAAGAATGAGCTCTGCTGACAAAGGTCCATAAAGCAAACATGATCATTATCGAGTTCTCTGGATAACTTGCACATATGGTACTGTTTGTAACCGGTGCATCATTAGACAAAGTTATTTTATTACTTTATCAGTGGTGTAAATATTTTAATGAACTGTTTCTTTATGAACTGCACATATTTTATTAGATAAACTTTTCTGTAGTGATTGATATAATCACAGGGTTATTTGCAGAATACTTTGTCACCTCAGCAAGGGACTGGAGCCTCTTGTGAGGATTGGTTGAAACTTCACCTGGTTATTAGGAATAATTTTCTCACAAGCACGAGGAATAATTTGAACAATTTTAAGAAAAGTAAAATCAAGCCTCTGTTCTGTTTTCATAAATGGAGTAAATGTTTCTAGAAGGTCAAACCAGAATCTGTTCAGCTTTGATTAAACCTTATTGTCGTTTGTATGTTTCTCACCTTAAGGAGGTCTCAATACCAAAAAGAAATCCTTGATATGACATCAAGTGACATTGTTGAAACCCCAGCTTTCTCACTGTAAGGCTATTGCTGTATTGACACAGAAAGTTTTGGAGTGGCCTAGTCAAAGTCTGGACTTAGATCAGAAAAGCTTTGGCATGAATTCCTTCTTGAGAACTTTCCAGTAAGGTTAAATTAAGACATTTGTTCCTCCACAGTGACATAAAAGACCCAGTGCTCTATGTTTAATTGTCAGTTGTACCCAGCAGGGGTATTACTACAAGTTATTGTGCTTTATCTAGGAACAAGGTGGCCAGAATAATTTTTATTTTTCTTAATAAATATAATATTCATTAAAAAGCTGCACACAATAACTTTCTTAGCTAGAAGCAATCCTACATTCTTCCCACAAGCAAAACCAATCAAAAGGAGCGAGGGTGTTTACTTGTTTTTGAACAAAAATAAAATTTTCATATGCAAGTTAAAGTTTAGTGTGATTTATTTATTAGCTTGAGAGCTAAAAACATCTGTAATATCCTCTGAGGTGAAAAAAACAGCTGTGGGCAAGGACACGTTTCTACATACCCCAGTGAAGACTCCCAGATGTTCAACTCGCTGCTGAAATCCAAACTGGGCAGCAGATCATGAGGAAACTCGAGCTCCTCCTTGTCCTCCTGGTCTGCAGATCCTCTGTCCTCCTCCACTCCAGTGATGACTGGGACCTCTGGGAGCACTGGTTGGTAGGTGGAGGCTTCGGTCAGCAGAGCCTGGTTGTCCCGTCCACTCAGACTCTCCACTTCAGTCTGCAAGACAGTGGAGACATCATATGTTGGTGCGCTGCAACCTGCAGCACATGCGCAGCATGTAGTTGAACAAGCATGAGCATGTAGGAAACACCCAGAGATTAATGCTCAGACACAACATGTGATCAAAAAACTCCACCCATGTGTTAAACTATTAAGCAAACAGCTGGTACAGCAAAGTCACAGCAGATTGCCTGGAGTCTCTCCAATCACTAAACACACATTAGATCTGCTTTTCTTATGTTGATGCAGGTATATGCCAGCCTAACATCAGTTATGAACTGATTGGCACCTTGTGTGCTGCTCTCAGCTTGTCTGACAACAAGTTAGCAGAACGTTAACTGATGTCGGTGTGTGATTCTTATCTGCTGTGTATCAGTATAGCTTTGTTATCAAACTGACTCTACTTATTTGCATGAAATTTCATCTTTGCCTATGCACATAAAAGCAACACAAATAAGATAGATAAATATACAAATTGATGGATGGATGGATGGACGGATGGATGTCAGGCTATAATGATTAATCAGATTAATTGTGATAAATCCGTTATTTAAATAAGTGACACGTAATTTAGTATTCAATTAATCGGTAATTGTAGTCCACAGACTCTGAAAAAGCAACAATTAAGGCAATAACTGATTGCCTGAAAGGCAATAATTTAGCCAAAACAGTCAAAAACATATATATTTTGCATTTATGCTAAAAAAAATTCTTAGTATGTAAATATTTTCTACCTATAAATGCCATAGTTTTAGCTTCACCTGGGTCAAATTCTGTAAAAAAAAAAAAAAAGAAGAACTCTTCTATTAAGCTTTTCGGTAATCCAATTATTAATTGGTTAATCCAAAAATAATCATAAGATCAGCCCTACACTGTGTTGATGCTAAGTCAAGCAGAAAGGCCTGAGCTTTTCAAATGCTAATATTAGAAGTATTTGTGTAATCAAGCTTATGCTAAAGGAATGCGGTTGTAGCATATTAGGCAATAAAAAATTTTGTTTTGTTATTTAAAAGGGAATTGAATTGACCGCGCTTATTTATTTAAGCATTTTGTTTCAGCCTTGTTGCTGAAAATGTGCTATATAAATAAAATTACCTGACCTTACCTTACTTGCATCCTTGTATAAAAATACTTAAGTGGTTGAATGAAAATTCTACACAATGTGCCAATTTTTTTATCTAATTAATGTATTAATTGTCCGAATATTTAATTGAATAATCAATTATTGAAATAGTCGCTAGCTGCAGCCCAAGATGGACAAATGGATGGTATTCAGATTAGTCATGACTCCCAACACTATCTCCAGCTTCAAAGCCAAAACTCCAGCCTCACTGTCTAGACTTTACATCTGCAGCTTCATTCATGCTTTGCTGCTCTGGGGCTTTGAAATTTCAACCATTAAATGCATAAAATAAAGTAGGTGATTATTACAGCCTGCAGCTGTCCATCTAAAACACACATCATAAGGAAATACATTTCTTTTGCAAGGCATAAAAAATAATTTACCAGGCAGACAAGTCTGTTCACAGATGACAGAACCAGTCTTTCCAGATGGTGTGAAGCACAACAGACACTGGCTATAACCATTACACAGAAAATTGTTTGCCCTTTTGTTTCAGGAACTTAAAACTCCTCCAGTCAAACTGTGAAAAAATCTTGAATTTTGTCAGGATTTCTGTCAGTTCATCTGGGAAACAGTCCAACCACAGACACACATAAACACACACACACACACACACACACACTTGGCAGTGTCGTCGTGTTGCAGCAACGTCGCCCTCATAGCATCCAAACACCCAACCGTCACATTTCAGTGGAATTTCTCCCTCATGGAGCTGCTCAGTTAATGGAGCCTGGAAAGTTTTTTTCATTTCATGCATCTTGCTTTGTTTGTTTTGTGTGTTTTTTTAAGACCCTGGCATGCAGGTGCAGGAGCATAATAAAGTGTGCTTGTGTAGGCACCTACAGAAATGTGCAGAACTGAAAGAAGTTTATAACCGTGTTTGTACAACATCACTGTATGACCTGTTTCTTATGTTTTAGTGTTATTTCTTTAAATCCATGTTGCCTGGCAAAAGCCTGGAACTTTTCCACATTGTGTGATGCTAAAACCTCAAACTTCAATGTGTTTTAGTGGAGTTTCATAACAAACACAAAGTAGTTCATAACTGTGTAGTGGAAGGAAAAATGCTAATTTTTTATACTTCTTTCATGTTTAACTTCTCATGCTTGAAATATATTTTTCATCTCAGCCAGGCTGGAAGGACCAACATTAACATCAGTGCCTTTCCACACAGATACTAAATAAGATTTAGATCTTAACTTTGACTAGGCCATACTAACATACATGTACATTAATCTAACAATTCTGGCTATATGCATAGTCATCCAACTAGAAAATACAATACTTCTGTAGCCTTTAGCAAGTTTTATTTCTGGAATTAGCATGGATTTAGCTCTATCCATCCTCCATTCAACTTTGACCAGCTTCCCTGTCTCTACTAAAGAAACAAATCCACACAGCATGATGCAACCTGTGCCAAGTTTCACCATATGAATTACATTACAAACATATGAACTCTGTTATCCTGTGACTTTTAAAGGAAATTGGTTGCACTGGATTTCATTTTGGGGTGTTTCTTTAAATAAGGAAGTGAATATAAATTTAAATTGTTACCATTTACCATTTCGCCTCCACGTCCCAAGTATCCATTAGAAATATAAAGTAACGGGGAAATGTCTGATTGAAATACGAGTTTGTGATCGTAATGAGAAAAAAAAAGTGAAAAGTTCAACTGGTGTGAACACGTTGGGCATAATCAGCTGTAGAAAGCATGCGTCCATGTGAAACATACAGAAAGGTTTGGCCGCATTACAAACGACTGTCTGCACACTCAGTGATTTACTAACTGAACACAGATGCTGAAATCAGATTAACACTTACAGTTGTGTGAGATTCAGAAGCCTCACCTTTGTCAATGTAACACAGATCTTGCTACGCTCAACACATTCAGAACAAGAGCAAATATTCAAGATTTCTCATGCACTCATGGAAATATTTGCAGAAATAAAAAAAGTCAAGAAAACTGCCATATAAATCTGTGTTTGCATGTTTTAGTTTAGCCAGTCTCTGCAGTGCTCCTTTACCAAAAGACAAAAACATAAAAGAGAATAAAAGGGATTGAATGAAAAAGTGAACCGGCAGGAGTGTCACTTTGAATGCCTGTGATCTCACTGCTGGTTCTATTTTCTGTATTGTCATTGCATAATCAGATTAATAAAAGACATTCTTCTGCACCTGCACATAATGCGATGATAAGCCTGTATGAAAAGAAGCCCCCCCCACCGCTATCCTTCAGAAAGTTTACAGCCAGCAATGATTCACCTGCTTACTGGTCCTTTAAAGGTCACCAGAGGGGTCAGTGAGGTGGAAAACCACAGTCCTTATTTCTGTGTGGTTTCAACACTGATACTCAATAACCCACAAGAGCAAAACAGAAAACAGGCTGAAGTCGCCCGGAAACCTTCGCCACGTTAATCCAACATGTCATGTGCTTAAAAAAAACTTTAATAGACCACACATGACTCCCGTTAAGAGGAGGGGAAAAAAGGAGTTAGTTTCCTCCTGTTATGAAAGTAAGTGCTGCACTTACCCAGCAGTGCGCCTCGCTGTGCTGAAGGTGACTCCACAGTGCAGCTCCTCTGCTATCCCTGTGTCATGCTCACAGTGTGGGCAGCCACTGCAGGGCTGTGTGTTTTGATGGGAGGCAGAGAGAGGGACACCGAAACATGCTGCAACACATGCTGCTGACGTCCCCTCTTCTCTCCCGCACTGACTCAGCTAAGATCCTCCTCCTCCTCCTCCTCCTCCTCCTCCTCCTCCTCCTCCTCCTCCTCCTCCTCCTCTTCCTCCTCCGCCTGCTCAGCTGCTGCCGCTCCCCTGCTAAATTTCCATAAGCCGCCTCTGTTTCTTGCAGAGCTTGTGTGAGGAGTAAAGACACTACACTGGCCCGCACTGACAAACACAGAGCTCCTCGCTGCTGAGATAGTAACTGGCTCGAGTGGGCTGGTCACAGTGTTCCCCTCCCCCCCCCCCCGCCCCCTATCTACTGTAAACTCTTCCCCTCTGCTTACTCTCTTCTCTTTTTGCTCCCTCCTCCTCCCAACTACAATCCCGCTCCCGTTCTCCCATCTTTCTATCACTGATCCTGCCCCCAGGCTTCCTGCTTTCATTCTCATCATACCGTGTCTCCTGTGCCATTGCAGGTGAATGCTAGGAATCAGGCCAAAGGTTGGGCATGCAGTGAAAGCTTTAAAGGGGACCAGAATGTACTCCGGAGTCAACCCGTGTGCAGATGTAAACAACTAAAAAGACAAGTCATTCAAGCATGTTGATGTTTGATTAGTAAGAAACTTCTCAAAAGTGAAGCAGGGAAAAGATAATTGAGAGAAACAAATGGTGACGACTACATAGTGAGCTCAGCTCCAGTTTCTAGTTTAGAAGCCAGTGGGATTTCTAATTGACACTAGGGCTGTAGTGATACAGTAATCTCACAATGCGATACACGATATTCTGCTCACGATATGATATATATTGCAATATTCAGCGAACGATACAATTCAAAACGCTAGTGATTTTCTGAAAGATTTTAGAGGTACAGAGTGATTTTGGTGACATTTTGTGACTGTTATAGAGTTGGACTGAATTAATTTAACTGAAAACTTATTAAAAGCACCAACTACACAATACCTGGCTCTGGTTGGACACAGAATTAAAAGTTGACAGCTGGACAAAATGAATTAAAGAAGTGGTGAGAAAACGCGTTTCTTTTAATTGAAACAGTACAAACTGTAGCTTACATGCATTTGTAAAGTAAATAAAGTGAACCAAGTACCTGCTCTGAATAGTTTGATACCTTTTTAACCTGAACATCTGAAGGAATCACTCCAAGCCTGATGATCTAATCACTCTCCCGGCGAAGCAAGCAGTGAGTGAGCAAGGTGACAGTTGGATGTCACAATAATTGAATATGAATATCAATTTTTTTCTAGGAAAGAAAATATTGATATATATCGCAAAATCAATATTATTACACAGCCCTAATTGATACCCTCAGTAGCCAGGCTAGCTACTATTAGCAATACAAGATGATGTCATTTTTGACCATCAAGTTATAGTAATGGCATTAAAATGCCTTAAATTAGAATAACATAATGCTGACTTCCAAACTTGTCATCTAAGCTCAAAGGCAGTCATTGAATGTTTTCTACACTTAAAGGAAATGCAAATTTAACTCTTTAAAAATATTTCTGATCATAAAGAAACAAACACTTAAATAAAGAAGTGCTACCTGTTACATTTATCAAAGTAGCACCAAATTAAAATGAGTCAACAAGACGGTTAGCTACATTTTTCATATTATAATGCAACTTTGACCTAAAAACTTGTCCTGGGTTCTACCAGAAAACTGTTATCTTTTATTAAAATTATCATACCAGGTGTATCTTAAGAAGCAGAAAGAAACAAAAGAACAAAAAAAGAAAGTAACAACTCTCAAAAGCATAAGCTGTGGCATAAGCAGCATTGGTGGTACTGGGTTGCTCTTAGTGGTATACAGAAAAGGTTTGAGCAATTATTTAAAGGGTAAATACGACAAAAACCTCTAAAGTTTCAAGTTTTAAACTAATAGGACTTGGTATTTTATGACAGAAAGAGAAGGGAAACTTTAAATGTTAAAGATGTAGCATGTAATTTTTTTTTACGTCTGTTGAAACTAATCCCTTGTGACAGTATGGGCTGGGACAAATAATCTGAGAAGCTTCATTTTTTTTTACATGCTATTTGTCTCATATTGTATTTTTAGAGCTTAGAGAACAAATATGTTTAAGACAATAATTTATTTTATAAAAGTTACATACTGCAGTTTTAAGTAAACAGATTGAAGTGTTTCAAGACTGGGGTAAGTGTCTTTTTTTTAAAAAAAAATAAAACTGAAAAGTAAAATCCCTGCTGTAGTAAACGCTCACACACCAGTATGAAATGTATTACTTCAACTTGAATCTTTTTGTGAAACTGATAATCAGTATTATCGCCACAAATAGCTTTGCTGTGCACAGCTGACTGAGAGCTTCCATGTAGTCCTGTTGGTTTATTGACAATGTAGGTTTGGAGGATTGTTATTTGTTTGTATTTCGTTCAGGTCACTACAGGTAAGTGACATAATAAAATGTGACTATTTGAATTAGACGCCATATACAATAATACTAATAAAACATGTAAGTAATTAATAACAGAACATCTGTTAAGCCAAACCACCTGCTTCCAACGACTTCGAACAAATGCACACATTCGTAGCTTAGACACAACACGGTCAGTTTTCTCTCTGTGGACCAAACCGGCAAAGCACTGCAGCATAATTAGCGGTGTTCACAGCGACAAGCACTCGAAGCATCTTACCTCTATGAACTGATGCCAAATGCTTTCAAAATGACAGGCATTCAAACATATTGTGTACCTGCAGGGTTTCAGTTTGGTTCTCTCTGGGTGGAAACAGAACCACGTTTTCTGGAGCGCCCTCTTCTGGCTGTAACGGGGAACAACACGGTTTCTTTAATAGTTGTTGGACTATTGCAATTGTTTTATTCCCAAGGTTGTTGTTGTTAGAAAGTTGGAGAACTGCTAGTTTACATTTTTTTCAGGGTTTCTTCAAGTTTCGGTAAATAAAATATCAGACTTTTTAAGACCTTTGTTTAAGACAGACGAATTATGAAACAAATATTGCTCAATAATCGGTTATCAACTTCACTTCATCAGGAAAACAGGAGTTTAAACCAAATCTTGTGTGGGTATTGGACCTTGATTATAAGCTGGTCATGAGACAAACGTTTATTTTAATCCTGTTATATTAATCCAAACATTCTCCACCTAAAGTCTTCCAGTCGCATGCAAATTATTGTTTTGAAACGGATCTTCTTTCCAAGTACAAAACTGTAGCATCAGAATGCAAGTAGCCACATTTTAGTGACATGATTAATCAAACTTTAGGAAACCTTTTCAGCCTGTTCAGAAATAAAGCACGATTTTAATACTAATTTTTATTAGAAAAGCTTCCGTTGCAGACATCCAAAAGTTAGAGATCACAGAAATTAAGTTAGTTTTGTTAGTCGTCTGTGCTCAGAATATTTTGAGAAATGTAAAGCAGCACAGCGGGGGAGCAAGTAGCAGTCTTGCCCTTACCAATGTCTCAGTAGTGCTGCTCTCGTTCCCCATGGCTCAGCCAGGTGCAGGGCCACAACTGCCCAGACCAAAGGCCTCTCACATCAGCTGGCTGAAAGACACTATGAACAGAGAGACCATCAGCGTGCGACAGTTCTGGTGCTCAGTACAGAGACAGAATAACACTGGGGATCTGTGGGCCACTCAACACTTGGAGATTAATGTTCTTGGCAGGATTATAGGGACCCTGTGGTATGAGCTTGATCAGGCACAGGGTGAGAAGGAATGGAGAATTTGAGCGCAGACTGATGCCAAAACCTGCCTGCAGGGTCAAAGTGCGAGTGGTGGAATTTAAAAAGGTAGGATAATAGCATCATGATCGATAAAAATATTGGGAATGTTTCTGGTGTAGTAAAAAAAAAAAAAAAAAACATTCCTAAAATCAGAGCAGCCACAATCAGAACATATAAATTTTGTAAATATAAATATTTTAACAAAGCCCTGGCATGAATCTAGATGGATATATCGCAGTTAATAAACTGGCAGACATTAGATTAGCAAATCTACTGTTCACAGTGAAGCCAGTTTCACATCACCATAGACTGAGAGACTACCAACAATGAGAGAATCACCTACTCTACAACCTACACCTTCAAACTTGACTGAAGTTAGCAGTTTCCCTCACTGACCAACCAAATGTCTTCTGGAGTTTTATAGTTAAAAATGAAATAAAATTAACTATTTGACAAAAAAAAAAAAAAAACATTTTTGGAGGACTCAAGGTTAGGACTTTAAAACTTAAGAACTCTGTGCCAACCTGTTGGCAGCATCATGCCAAGAGCCTGTTTTGTTAACAGTGGTTATGAAGTGTTGTACAAAGTGGATGGGATAATCAGGAGGGAGGACTATCTCTGAGTTGAAATCAATAAAGTGGTTGAAACAGGAGAAAGATCCCAGTTGCATCAAAACTGGTTTTGTAAAAAATCGATCAGACTAACGTTAAGCTTCTTAAGCGGCTCCCAGTTCAACCTTATTGAAAGTCGGTGAACAACGCTTAAAAACTGAGTGTACGCCAGAATATTGGGAATTAATTTGACCATTTAGATAAAGTTAGATTAGTGTATTCCAAAGATAGTTGATGTCTACAAAGCATGTGGCTTTTCTGTTGCTATTTAAGCAACTTTTCAACCAAAACATATCCAGAGCACCATGCATATACTGTGCCTGCTTGCATCACACTGACACAGTGACTGCAGGATAAGGTAATCCCTACAGGGTAAATAACAGATTGACTCTCAGCAGTGTTGCTGGAGTTGTCTGGGCGGGGAGGCAACTCTAATCCGAGATGGGCAGTATAATGCACATTTTAGATCCTTGTAAGTCAGACTTTGTCACCAGACACCGACTGATATTACACAGCAGCATTTTTAGCTGTGGTAAGTTTACGCTCTGACATTTCCTTTTTATTTGCATTTCTTCTATGACTGCAGGGACTGAATGCCAGCTCAGTGTTCAGTCAGAAAGCACTGACCTGAATGTGCAAGACTTTATAAATAGAGTTGTGTCATATTTACTGCTTTATTCCAGCCTAATGCACGGTTTGTCATGCGTTCTCCCCCAGCTGGGCCCGTGACCTCTCTCCACAAATTGTTTTTACCAACAATTATTTGTTATGACAGTGATAACTCCGCGTCTTCACATCCTAATCCTCACCTGTTAAACGGTGTGGCAGCTCATCTGCTCTGCCTGCTATTTGTGTGAATGGGGTGTAATTTCAGTCCCCCTCTTTACGCCAGCACTTTAGCTGGCGGCAGCATTTTGGCAGCACACAGGGGAAATCATATGATTCAACCGCCGCCAGGTCACTTCTCACCTCATCACCGTCGTATAACATGAGTCCTGAAAGGTTTGGATGGAGGAGCATGCGTGTGAGTTTACCATTTCCTGCCCTGTTTCTGACCTCCTCTCACAACAGCAGAGTGAGATTTCTATTTATTTTTTTGCAAATACATAATTTTATGCTGTACTATATTTCTAAAAGTAGATTTTAATCAGTTGTGTAAATAAGTAGATTAAAATAATGCTGTTTTTTATAGATAGCTGTAGGAAAAGCAATAAAATCCATGCATATATCAAATGTACGCATAAAAGTGAAGTAGCAACAAAAGTTTGCACCGTTTATCACCTTTATGTTCCATTTTCCTCTAAAAATGCTATAATAAAAATAAAAATTGCTCAGATGAAGCTTACAAACTACTCACCATTGCAAGCAACAGGACAGTTTCCAAACCTCAGGTTTGACCCTCCGGCGTGTTTACGGTCAAACTAATGTTTCTGTCCTGCCTCCTGAGAAACCCCGGTTTCTCTGCTGCTATTTTAGCCCTGGACGCGGGGCAGGAGCAGACGTGGGGACAAGCGTGTGAGGAGGGGAGGGAGCGATGGGAGGGGACCAAACTGGAGCTGGAGTAGCCATGTCTGCTGAGGGAGGGGGTAGGTGGATGGATTGCAAACAAACAGGAACACTAACAGCAGGACGCAGGTGTAAGACCTCTTCGCTCTCGTTCAAAGCTCTTTAACCTTTCAATAATACAACTACTGTGAAATGAAAGAAAAATCATCCAAACTTTTTTTTTTGTTCAAGTGATGTGTTTTGTTCCTTCCTCACTCCAAAAATATGCATGTCAGGTTAATTAGTCTCCCTAAGCCTCTTACAGTTATGAATGAATGATTGTTTTCTCATGCAATAAAATGCCAACCTGGTCAGGAAGTATCCTGCCTCTTACCTAGTGACATCTGGAGACAAGCAGTAAAGATGGATCTTTTATTTTACCTTTTATTTTGCAATTATCCGCAACGTTTTCTTTTGGCCTGCGACATAAAATCCCAAATAAAACACGTTGATGTTTACGTAAGGATTCAAGAGTTGAGAACACAACCAGAAGGCAACGTAACAAACTGCAGGGGTTTCAGCGCTCATGCCACCTGTAGCCAACGTTTCACATTCACATCGAGTTGTAAGGATACAAACCTTCTGAGATAAACTCAGACAAAAACCTCATCTCCACTCTGACAGCTGAGGGTTGGAAGCAGATCTGGTTCCTCTATTATCTGCCATCTTTAAAGGCCACTTTAAGCAGATTACACACCATCCCTATAAATAGCATGAATCTGACCAGCTGTTTCCCACAAACAGCCTCCATACTCGTCACTTGTTTGTCTTCTAGGTGCTGCTCCTGGAGGTTCCTTACTCAACTTGAGCTGACAAGTACACTCTGCCTCCGATTTTCCTCTACAAATCGCACAATCCTTCCACTTTTACCCACTGCAGCTCATCCCTCCTGAAGCACAAGAACACACTTTGCCTCTCCCTGAATGAAACGCCTCCATTCAACACGGCGCCTCCCCACATCCTCCTTCATTTTTACCTGCTTGTGTGAGATTCCAATGCAGCTCCCCATCCTGTATTCCATGTCCTCCTCCGGTGAAGTGACCCTGGCGCTACACGGCTGGCAGAGCACCTTCCTGCAGAACTGCATCGTTATCAGTCAGCCTCAGCATCACCAGAGCATCACTGCAGAAGCTTGCTCGTGCGCGCCTCCATGTCGGTCCGTATGAGAGTGTGCATCACTGCCTGTGATGCCCGTGGTCTTCCCGTGACATTTATTCTCCAGTTGCTGTTACATAATGCTCCCTCCAATCAAGGGAACGTGCCAGAAGCAGGGGTATAAAAAAAAAAAAAAAAAAAAAAACTGGAGACGCTCTCTGCAGCCTGAGATCCAGCTGAGCTTTAAATCACAGCAAGGGAGAGCGGACGGAGGGAAAAAAATCTCAGCGAGGGGAGAGGAAGGGATGGGAGGGAGCGTGAAACGTGCCTGTCTCTTTAAAAGATCGGAGACAATGAAAGGATGCTTCTGGTGCTGCTGGAGTCAGGATGTATCCGCTGTTTAAAACGGAATGCTATCCGACGGCTCAAGACGAGGGCTTTGGCAAATAATGACTGTGTGTTTGACAAAAAATAATTTTTAATTAAAAAAACATACAACAGGGACGCTGCTTACGTATTTTCTCAATGAAGCACAACAGTGTAAACAAAGTGCGAGTACTGCATAGAGGCATAAAGTGGTGTGGGTAATGTTGATAAGACGAAAATAAAAGAAAAAAGCTTTTAAAAAAATGGAACAGATCTGTCAGATGTATTCAAAACTAATGTTACACTGAATCCTTCATCAAATAACATTAAAGATTAAACTAATCTGTTACTTTTTTAATTAAATGGCTTAATAGTTGTAAGAAAGACTGTTTCCAACTGTCTCATCATTATATTATCAAAGCTAAAAACACAATGTAAATCACATTTAATTTATGATGTGGCACAAAAAAATCATTTGTGAAATCTTAAAGAGGTTTATTTTTCTACATAAATAAAAAAAACACACAAATAAAAAACAATGTGAACAAACACACAGACACAAAAAACCCTTACTGACCAAAAACAGTAAAAAGCAGGGTTGGTCCAATGAAGCCCAAACAAAGGTGTTTGGGATCAAGCGGGTGTAGAAAGAAGCTGCTATTTAAAACCAGTGAGACAAGACGAAGCGCCGCTGCTGTCACTCGCTTTGCATCTCTGGAGGCTGAATTATTGTCTCTTTGATTTCAAAAACATCTATTAGCTCCTGAAACAAGAACATAAACAACAAAAGATACATTAGGGATAATTAAAACTACTGTACAAAAGTATCCACACCCATAAACTATTTCAACATTATATCACAGCGCATAAAAAAAAATCTATGAGTGGCACACATTAGTATTCAGTCATCCAGAGTTAAAACTTATACCAGTCAAAACTTGCAGCTATAATTTGTTTTGTGTGTCTAAGATGTAGCTGTGAGGATGGTGTGTTCAATGTGACATGTAGTGTTAAGTTTTCTGGAGGCTAACAAATGTTTACTCCTCATCTTACCGAAGCAGCTTCTTCCACATGTTTGCCATTTCCCCTACAGGCGTCATCACAGACTGACATCATAACTTTTAACAGCTTTATTGGCAGATTTATTGGGATGAACGAATGATCCACCTGAGCTGTGGATATTGGCAGCTCCTCCAGATTAAGAGCTAGGCTGCCATCCTACTTAAAATTCTCTTGCTCAGCCACATCTAGGTAGATCTGCAGTTGCAACTTTCTTCTTGATCTTTCAGGTGTTTCTTGGCCTTCATGATGCCGTTTGAACATCTACCTTCATATTTACAGAACAGCTGGTTTCAAACTGAACTTCTGAAGACAATTGGAGGCACTGGAATTTATTTTTTGGGTCTGAAAGTAAATGGGGCTTAATATTATTTGTAAAAAAAAAAAAGTTAAAATGATTTTTTTCCCTTTCATAACTATTAGTACTTGGTGTTGATCTGTCACAAAGTAATAATATACATTACATCTCGTGGCTATGACGAAGCAAAATTTGTTTTTCCAGAAACTGTAGCTGAAGCTCAAAGCTGCTCACCCTCCATATTTTGGGGCTGATGGAAACAATGCCCTGTTTGCGGCTGAATGAACCTGCAGCCTCCACTTCTCCCTCTTCTACTGGTTCTGAAAGATTAAAAACATAAAAATATTTGATACAGTGAGATTTTTCTTGTTATTCGACAACCAAACTGTAAAAAACAACAGGCACTTCAGGCACTCACCTATGCAAGGCAACTTGTCACTATCCAACTTAAGCCGTGCCAAACCATCCTGAAAAAAACAGATACAACAATGTTATACCTACTCAGAATCACTAGAGGGCGACAAAGCTCAGCTAGAAAAAAACGGTACATTTCTCACCCTGATGAGAAAAGACGTATGGAAAATGTTCTCCACTGTCCGTGAAAACGAGTTGGGGTCGATGACAAATTCGTAATATGATATCGGCGATGCTGGATTGAAGCAAACACACAGTAATTATGAAAATAATTCAAGACACTGAGGTGTATCAGACAGAGTACAAACATGAGGTATTAAATTACAGAACAGCTCTGAATACAAGCCTGAACAGACTGAGGATGAATGGAAATCTGACTGATCAGACCACAGTCGGAGGTGATCCGACACCCAGAGATAAAAAACACAGAGACGTCACAGAGATTGATGAAAAGATGTCACAACCTGCCACACACTGGAGGTATTACTGCTGGGTGTTTTTAATTCTTCACTGACTGGTCAAACATAATCCAGAGATCATAAAAGTGGCAGCTGGAAACAATTATTATTTACATCCCAATCTCTTATTTATTAGAAGTTATTTTTTTATTATTACTTTCTATGTTTTCTATAATAAAAAAAACAGAGAAAGTTACAGCAGAGGTTGATGACACATTTAAAGACCTGAAACTTGGCACGTAAATAAAGTTTGCAAATGTTATTGTAATATTTGAATAGAAAGCCTCACATGTCAAGATGATCTCACTACTTTAAGTTTGTACAACAGATCTGGTCTCCATGGCAGAACCATCTACTCTTCACACAGCTGCTCCATTATAACTCATGTTTGAACACAATGTAAATCCCCTGCTCAATACTTTGTTCCTTAAATTTGATTTTAAATTGTGTCCAAAAAAAGAAAAGAAAAAGAAATGCTTTGGAAGATATTAGCTTGACAACTTATCACGTCCCCCCCTCAAAATATGTTTCTTCATAGAAAAAAAAAATTAAAACTTGGAGCTGGGAATTAGGAATATGGCTGCAGAGGGTCTCCACCTCTCTCTTCCCTAACATTTGTCTGTACCTCCTCATAGCAAAAATCAGTAAAGATGATTTCCAACTCACGGTCATCTTGATAATAACTCTTCAGATATCCCAGGATTCTTTCAACCTCTTTCTCTGTAGCTTCTTGATGAGATTCTTCCATTTTCTTTAGCTAAAATGCAACATGATGTTGTTAGTAGCCGAGACTCGACATCAATCATTCTGTAATTTACGAGTAAGCTCTAAATTATAAAATAAAATAAAGCATTTTAAGAAAATTTGACACTTTAGGTGGATTTAAATTTGTAAAAGATGGAAGAAAAAAGTGCCAGAGTAAAACTTAAGATATTCTGAAACAGAAAAATCTGGTTAAATGACTTTTAAAGCTCATTAGGAGACTGCTAAATGCACATTTGAAAGAAAATTTAATAGCGGAGAAACAATCCTCATAATTCAGGCTGTTTGCAGAGATCTGCCAAGTTGTTTGGATCAAACTGCAGCCTTTATGGTGCAGCCTGGAGCTACCTGAGTGGGCATTATCCTCTTGGCTTCTTTGCTTGGTGCTTTCCTTTGTCGCTCTATTCTCTGCTTCGGAGGCGGTGGCTCTGTGTAGAAGGATCCCATCCTGTTGAGAAAATTCAGATAAAGTCAGCGTTTTGAGATTCTAAGTAATAATGTTTACAAATTAAAGAGAAAAATTACAAATATAAAAACTATTTGAATCAGATATTTCAAGAACTCAAGTGTTTGATCCCTTTTTAAATCCCTAACTCACTCTCATGTGAATAGATGAGACTGAAGACAATCATGAAATATTGCTCCTGAAAAAAGATTTTTCTATTTTTAAAAATTCCAGCAGAAACGTCTAAATATATTTAATCCAGGTTTGTTTCACCTTTGGTCAAAAATGTAGCTTCTTAACAAAGTTGGAAATTTGGAAATCATTGATGAGAATTAACTAAATATTGAATTTTCTGGCTCCATTTTGTGGAAGAGATCACCTGAAGCTGAGGTTTTCTGCCAGCCATTTGCTTTGTAATTTTAAAAATCATTTGCCCATTTTTTCCAACTCATTCTGGGACTCAAACCATCTGACCTGTGAAGCTGAAATCACTTCACATGTGAACAATTCTTCCAGTTTTACAGATCTATTAAGTATAATCACTGAGAATCATTTAGGGGACAACTTTGTTGTCTTGCAGGAAGATTCACACATGCATTGTAAAATAGACTTCTGATATAATCTGATAGACAACTTAAATTTACAAATTACCTGAGTGCAAAATTAATTCAAGACATTTTTATTGTCATCCTTTAAGACAAAGAAAACAGGGAATATACTCTTGAAAAACATACTAATATTCTTCTAAACTTGATTTTCTGCTCCTCTTACTTATCCAGAAAATGGAAAATATTAGGAGTACTTTTACTGCTTCAGGTATTACCTTCAGGAAATCGCTCCCGAACTGAACAACTGAATCATCCCAGATGCCAGATACGGAAATTAATACATTTTAGTGGAAGCTCTGATCTACAGCGACTAATCTGAGCATTATGAAAATCTGAGGTAAATTCCGGAGTTTGGTGACTTACTTCATGTTCACAGATTTTATGGAGTTTTTGATTTCACTTCTAATTTCCTAATGTGAGAACCATAAGCCAAACCCTAGTTTTTTTTGTTTGTTCTTTTTTATCTGTGTGGGTGCGTCGTGCTCTCTGAGACTCACATGTAGTGGAAAGAAGGCGCCGTCCTGAAACAGCACTCGGCTTTCCTGGCCAGCCGGTGCCAGGCGTCTTTGGGGAGGTAGCCATCGCCTGCACAGCCGTTCGGCGGCTCGTCGTCCTCGTCCTCCAGACGGTTAAGACCCATGAAGGACAACTGTTGGAGAAGAAGAGATGTTTTCCTGTGACATTAGTTCAATTCAATAAACAATAAAAAATAATGTACTCCAAAGGGCAGCGTATTAGAGAACAATGCTTATATGATATCATTGTTAAACGCTCAGATGATTTCAGAAACTTTTAACTCGTATGTTCCTCACTCTTATTTCACTTGTCGTCCACAGTTGCGTTGTGGAGCCACTTTCTGTCATCGTTAGCATCTTGGTCACCGAGGTTTTCAGTTCATTTAGAAAGTGTGCAGCGCTTCAACTTTTTCACATTTTGCTTTATTACACACTTTTTCTACACTGTATTAAATTAACATTTTTCCTCAGCATTCTACAAACACATACCTTATAATGACAATGCGGGAAAAAGTTTTTAAAATTTCTGCAAATTTATTATGCAAGTGTTTACATTCTATGCCAAAAAGCTCAAAGTTGATCTGTTTCCACTGATCACGAGTTTCTGTAGCTCAAATTTGACTTCTGGAGAAACATGTCAAGGATGATCAGTGGAAACAACTCGAGTTTGAGCTCCATGGCAAAAAGATGTGAATACTTGAGTAAATGTGATTTATTGGCATCAGGGTAGTGAGAGCTCTATCAAATGGCAAAAAAATAAAATAAAATAAAATATTGCATTCAAGCAGCCCTTTGCAATTTATACTGATAGCTATTCAGTTGATTCTGCAGCCCTCCCAGATCCCAGTACAGCAGGAGTCACTAACTCCCCTGGTCTGTCTCTGCTAAAACACACCTGGATCAAATAAACTGTTCGTTTCCAGCCTATTGCAGAGAGGAATGAATACTGGTGAGGGAATTTAGACATTTTGGAGCATAGGTGAATCTAAAAGTTGCAGGATGGTAGCCCTCGAGGACTGGAGTTGGTGACCCCTGCAGTACACTGTTATACAAACACACTCACCAGATGTTCAGCAAAAGCAGTGGGATCAAAAGCGCTTCCCTCAGAAAACATCTGGCTGGCTTTCTCTTTTCCCAAGTCTGTAGCCACAACGAGAAGCTGAGCGTCGAGCGCCGCTTCTCTTGCCTGTCGAACTGTCAGAGAGCAAAGTCACATAACACCAATTAATCCAAAAGGATAGATGTATGCTGGACAAAAAAAAGAAAGAAAGAAACCCTCTATAGATTTATAAACATATTCTATATTTATAAATCTAAACATAGAATATTAAAATCAAACTATCAAAGCATCTATTAGGACTGGAGAACACGCATAAATGTTTCATTTCTGATTCTGGTAATGTTAGTTTCCCAGACTGATTAGACAACTAACAGGGTTCCATAACTAATAGCTGTACCATGTTGTAGCCTGAAAAATTTCTAATAATATTCAAAACGCCACTTGTTTTTGTTTGGGGAAACAAAGCCATGTTTACATGAAGATGTGTGGACATTTTTAAATGACCTAAATAGTCTTTCATTTAACAATTTCAAACATCAAAATACAAAAAAAAAAAACATACTTCTAATCCTCAAAATGTAACAATATTTTTAATCACAGCGTTTAGAGTAAACTTTTTTTAAAAAGTCAGAGAAGATATTTTATGCTAAGCCTCTATGGTGAAAATATCATTTTACAGTGATGAACTTAACCTCTGTGATAAATACAGAATCTTTGCAAGTCAATTATCTTATATTTACTCTAAAAACTAGAGAAAAGAGAACTGTACTATGAGTGACCAGTTTCATTTTAATATATAAAAATATTGCAAAAAAAAGTACATTTTTGTTACTTTGTAGAGCCACTTTTTACAGGTTTAAATTTAAACCGATGTGCATAAATTACCCCAGAATTTCAGCGTTTGAAAACACAACTACTGTCTCAATTTTCAATCTTCACATTACACTGACATTCAACTCCTTGGTGCAGAAATGACATCGCCACCAAGTTGCAGCTCCTAGAAACACCTGGTTATTTCTCACATACCATCTTTGAAAAGTTTATTTGCCTCTTCTAAGACTTCTGTGAGCTTGTTGTTGGAAGGACTCAGCATGTCTTCTCTGTTTTCTGTAAAGGAAAGAAAAGCTCTATGAGCGCATTAAGGCTTTGTTAAATAATCCAGGCTGCCTCTCAGTAACAACTCACGTTGAACCGAGTTGATCAGGTCCCTGTATTTGCTCCGGATTTCTCTCCTGAGGCCCAGATCGTTGTCATCATCGTCGTCTTGGACACCGCCGGAGCTCGAGTCCAGGTCCTCTCCATCACCCGGGTGATGATGATCGGTTCTCCTCCGGCCGGACGATCCGTTCTGCCGGACAGCTTCATCATCACCGCCGCCGGCTCTGGCCTTTCTCATCTCTATAGTCTGCTGCAGAACGGGGCTCTACGAAAGGACAAACCCGCATGAAGGCGAAAGCAAAACGAGGAGGGGGGAAAAGTTCTCCAAAGTTACCGTCGGCATGTTATGAAACAGGAGTAACGACGGAGTCGTAGATGTTCAGAGTTTAACTATAAACATAACATAGCATGACACATTTAAGAAACAAGTTAAGACAAAGTCATTTACCTTTGAGAATTGATAAACGCACAAGGCCAGCTGCGAATAAAACGATTCGTGCTAAATGAAAGCTAACGCTAACTACCGGTTAACGGCTGATGCTTTCGGCTAACGTTAGCCGTCCGTTAACCTGATTTTAGCGGTTTTGTTAAGCTTTGGTAACGCGAAGGGAATAAAGCACAAAAAGACACAAACACGAGCAAAAATTCTAAAAATCTGTTAAAAGAATACCGTCAAAACTATTTTAAAAACAGACAAAAACTATCCAAACTGCAGAGTTCTGCCGTGCAAACACAGGAGGTTGACGTGAAGCGTCACGCACAACCTTTCAGAATAAAAGCAAAAGGAAAACGCCGATTTTGTTGGACTAAAAAAAAAGATGCACTAGTGCAGTGCAGGGGTTCCCAAACCTTGCGGGATCAAGATCTACTTTTTCCTGGTCAGCTGGCTGAGATCTACCACATGTCACGAATATATAAAAAATGTATATGAAACTCTATTGACTTATTTTATATCTGAACATCAATTAAATAGGAGACATATTAAAAAACCTAATGCAGTTTCTTCCACAGTGAGATTCTGACACTGGAAACTGGTTGCTGGTTTCTCATAGTGAGAAGCCGGTTGCAAACTTTGGGCCAGCAGCTATCAATCAGTCATTTTGGAGCCATAATCGATGGTAGATTATCATAACTAATTACCAACTGATAGGATTTACCAGAATAATTTTTTTTTAATTTCCTGAATCACAAAATTATATTAGCACGCCTTTAAACAGTTTGGTTTGAGTTGACTTGGAGATGAACCTAGTATTTCAAGGCAATGTACTGCTTCCTTGTGATACAATATGAAATAAAACAAATCAACAGAAATATCTGGAAGAGAACTCTAGACCTCCAAGTCTGGTTCATAGCTGTTTAACATCGTGGTTCCTGAAAGGGCCACGTTAATCTGTGCAAAAAAAATACATTTACTGGAGATCGCCATAGTAATGGCCAGCCATTATGAGCTGGCTGAAATCTTAAGAGTGAAACAAGTTCTCTACTTACTTCTTCTCATTCAGGGTTTTCCTTCTGGGGTCACCGGAATGAATCATCTGCCTCCTATACTCTCACACCAAGCAACTTCAGGTCCTCTTTCCCCAGATCTATGTTCTTTTTGGTCTTCCACTAGGCCTCCTGCACAGGCGTTCTATACTAAAATGGGCTGAAATGCCACTCAGCAAGTAAGAAGTCATTAGTCCATACAAAGGAACAAGGACCTTCATTTTTTTATAGCCATGTCCTATGGTCCAGTCCATGTCCTAGACATGGACTGGACATGTCTTTTGTCTAGACATGCTGGCTAGACAAAAGGGGGAAGCCAGCCAGTTTTCAAGTTATGTATTGCAGGCAGCAGAAACGTGTCATGTGGGATTTTTGTTGCAGGAGGGACTGGTGCACTTAAAATGTCTCTAGTATTTGGCAGGATTGCTTGATGACTTGGATAAAATGTTTTGAGAATTATTCGGTAAAGGCTAAAATGTTGTCCATCCTGGGCTACCTGTTTAAAGGCCACACTCAATTTTTCAAGCGGCTTCCATGTCTCTCTAGGGCAAAAGTCAGATTGTTTGCATTGTTTTCCTGTTATGTTTTTTTTTAATTGAAACCATTGCGTCTATCCAGCTCAATTGCCGTGGTTACAGTCACTAGATGGTGCTAAAGGAGAATCGGTTGGGACAGAGAGTTGGTGTTTTTTTTGTAATTTGCTGAACCGTTGTCATGGTAAATAAACATTTCCCTTGCCAGATTGCAATCAGTTTCTCTTCTGAGTTATTCTTTTTGTCAGATCATGGAAACTAGAGTAACAGGTAAAGTGTTTATATGCAGATTTGTTGAGTTACATAATTTAAAAACACATTTCCTGGGATATTAACTGAGATCAATTCCCACTTTGTTGTACCAAAAAGTTGATAACCTATGTTTGAACTAATTAAATGTCCTTGGATATTTAATCGACATTGTAGCTCCTCCTGGATGTTTTCAGAAGAATAAATCCATCCCACACGGCGAGAGATCAGGTGATCTGATAATCCCCTCCTGAGCTCCACATGCAGGACAGACGGTCAGCTCAGCAGCCTTCCTGAGCAGAAGAGGCTTTCAACCAGCTCACACTTTTACAATGGAGGAACTGAGGTCTAGTTCACCTGCTCTCTGTCTGGATCTGAACCACTCTGAACCGCCTGGAGCTGGTAAGAGCAGCTGCGTTATAACAAGTCCCCACTCGCTGGAGTCCAGGACTCGGCCAGGTGTTAAACCGGTTCAGCTGCTAATTAGGTCTCTGAGCAAGCTGATTGCAGGTCAGCAGGCTGCGCCTTATGAAGCCATGAAGACTCTGCATGAATCCTACAAGAAGGAACGATCAAAGCTTTTTCCTATGCCTGTGTGCAGCAAGGAGCAGGAGAGAATTGTTCAAGCCGAAGGGAGCAGATGGCTGAGAAGTAATGCAGCCTCGAGCTCTGAAGTTGTAAAGAGGGTGAAGAATCACTCAGCAGAGCCAGTTGACTATGCAGACCTTTGCTTCAAAGCAAAATCCTGTTCCTATGTTTCTCCAAAGAGAGACCCAGAGAGGAGCACAATCAGTAGCTTCAGTCTGGGAGATCTGAGATACTCTCCATCTGCCGAGAGGAAACTGCAGAAGATCACCTCAGACATCAAGAGGAAGACATGCATCACCGTGCCAGAGAGGGATCGCAAGATAGCAGCTCTGATGCTGGTCAAGCATCAGAAGGAGCAGGAGCGCCAGAAGCTCCGTCTGCAGGAGGAACAGGAACGGAAGGAGGCCCGCAGGAAGGAGGAGGCCAGGCAGGCCCAAGCAGAAAAAGAACGAAGGAGGAAGCTTAAGCAGAAGATTAAACGCTGGCACAGGGAGCTGGAGGCCCGCAGGAGCCTGAGGCTGCGGCTGGAGCAGGAGAAAGCAGCACAGCTCGAGCAGGAGATGCTGCTCCAGGAGAACCGATGGAGAAAGCTGAAGGACGTGGTTGAGGTACAACGCAGAGAGAAGCTGGAGGCTGCTCTGAAACAGACAGAGGAGCGTAAGAAATACCAGGAGAGACTGCTTAGGGAGAAGATGGAGCTGGAGAAAAGGGAGCTTGAGAAGGAGAAGCAGGCGGCAGAAGCGAAGAAGGAAAAGGCCTGGAGGACCAGAGAACTGCAGGAGAAGAGGGAGCGGAAACGGCTGCAGGAGGAGAATCACAGAGAGATTCTGCGTCGCATCCTGCTTAAGAGGCATGCGGAGCAGAAGATGGCAGAAGATGAAGCGCAGAAGAGGAACTTGCTGGAGAAGAAGCTGCAGCGTTCCTCCGAGAAACAGGCCCGAGCTGCGGAGGCACAGCACAGGCGGTTGTGGGAGCGAACTGCCCAGCAGGACGTCCAGGTCCAAAGAGCACAGCTGAGGGCAAAGCTGCAGAGAGTCCAGGAGCTCAAGCACAAGCAGATCCTGGTCCAGCAGAGCCAGCGTCGCATGGAGAGAGCCGCCGAGAACGCCTCGGCGCTGCGCAGGAACCGCACTCAGCAGAGACGAGAACAGAGCAGACACAGACAGGTCTGCCACCAGCAGCTGAGTGAGAAGATCCAGAGAGAGGAGGAGGCCAGCAGGAGGCTCAGAGAGAACTACGTCTGCATGAAGGAGGGGAAAAGGGAGAGGCTGCAAAAAGTGAGGGAGCAGGTTCAGGAGGAGGCGCGGAGGCTGGTGCAGGCCTCCTTTCACTTGAGGGACAGGGTCAGGCAGCAGACACACAGCCGGACCTTCCACCAGATGGCCCTGGAGGCTCAGCTGACTGCCTCCATGAGCAGAATAAAACTCTAAAACAGCTCAGGGGTTTGTTTTTTTTCTTAGATATTTAATTATGTCCTTACAGCACATTTAGGTTTGTTTGTAGATTTACTGTAGCCGGGCAATTTCTAAGTGCAGCATCACTGTAAAGTGGAAGGAAAAGTTTCCAAAACAATTTTTAAAGAAAAACATCCACATTGTGGGATGTAGAAGTTGCCGGCCCCTTTACTCTGCTACACCTGAATAAAATCCACTTGAAGTGCCTCAAAAGTCAAATCTCTTCATCTTTACTGAATTTATTCTCAGTATGGGACACCATGTTTACACTGCAAACACGGCCAAACATCAAACCTGAGATCAGGCAACAGGCATTTCTTCAGGTTTTGTAAATCACAACTTTTTCTATGAAGGATTTTAGACTTTTACCACTAAATAAGGTGAGATGGTTTTGACAACATACTGACTTTTTATGCCAATAATTGCTTTTTCAGCAATTATTTAAAAATTTTATGGATTTAAAATCCTTCCTCCTGGGAATAAAAACAGGGTTGGGATGGACACAGGATACTGTTAACAATGAGCCTCTTTGGGAATTCTGCTGCCGCATCCCAGAAAATATCCTTTTGTATTAGACTAGAGGTCTGCAACCTTTATGATTCAAAGAGTCATTTCTGCCCAAAATGCAGATAAATAAAGCTTGCCTCACTGCAGCCTTATCCTTCTGTAGAAATCAGATAAACTTCTTTTCTGTAACAACTAGATAAGAGAAAGGATTTCTATGCAGTGTAGCCAATTGAGATGAATGTTTTATAACTTGGGTCTCTACATGGAATGCGGTAAACATTTACTGAGTCATAGAGATACCAACATTTATGTTTTCAGTCTGCTTATAAAATGTAGCAAAATATCCTTCAAGTTATATTTGATTAGTTCACATTGTGTCTCACTTTGTTTGACCTATTTATTTATTTACTTGCGTTATTTATGCCTGATAAAATCATTTTATGCCTGTTAAAATCCTAAATATTCAAAAGGACAGCCAGCATCTTGACTGCAGGTCAATCTCAAGGCTGTATTTAGATTTTGCAAAGAAAACTTGAAACTAGAGAGAAGGTTCAACTTCCAGCAGAACGACAATAAACAAAGTCGGAGCTGCACTGGAACGTTTCAGATCAAAGTACTGAATATGTTACATTGGCCCAGTCAAAGTCCAGACCTAAAACCAACTTTAACACTCAACCTGCAGTCTGAATGAGCTTGAAGTCTTTTCAACAAACTTTCTTTTTTCTAGTTTTCAGATGTGCACAGTAGAGACGGATATACAACAAGCTGATGTTGCTTTTATTGTCCATAAAAAAAGAAAAAACTGAACTCTGTTTTTCACTTCACAAATGCTACTTTGTGCTAGTAAGCGGAATTAAAATACACTGAAGTCAACCGAAAAGGGTCAAGTGGCATGGCAAACTTTTTTTTACAAGTCCTTCAAGTTCATAGTTTACCAGCTTGAGGGTATTTCTACTAGTTTGGATCAAAACAATGTAATTCAGGGCAGCTAGAGGGTAGAATACAGAGTTATAACACATTCAGAAAAGTATCTCTTCTTTCACAATACCATCTATGAATTCTATCTATGAACAAAATTTGGGCCGCAAAGGTACACAGGATTTCAGGGATACTTTCTGAGGAATTACAGGAAATGGGGGAAATTTCTATTTATCATGTAATCACAGTAGAAGTTCCTGCTTGTTTTTATATTTATCTTCAGCAACTGTGTGAAGGTTGTTCTTTTTGACTCTGTTTTGAAAAGGTCAGGGCAAGCATGAGTCTAGTCTTATGCAAACCCTTTCCACTCATTCAGCCAACAGATGTGTCACAGTGGCTGTTAGTCAGCAGAGTTGAGTTCTTCCACCATTAGAAAGTTAAAGAGTTTCTTTTTTTCTTCTTTTCCTTTACAGACACCGGGTGCATGAATGCTGACAGGAAGGTCATAAAGCAACGCTCACAGTGCAAATATAAAGAAATAAAAGTTAATGTTTCACCAGTCATTGTTATGCGCGCTTTACTGAATAATCTGACATTGTCTCACTGTTGCAGTCTCTCACCGCCGGCTTTCATTTGAGGTTAAAACAGGACAAATCCAGTTAAGCCACATGATAATCATGTTCCTTCAAGTAAATGGAAACTATTAGCCACAATGTTGTAAAGGTTTATAACAATGGTTTATTACTTTGGTGATAGTATGTAGATATGTTCAATAAATTTTAAAGAATAACAGAATATGAGTAAATTCCATGCCTTAATATTTTTAATGTATTTTTATTTTAAACTTTGCTTAATGTATTTTAATTCTGATGTAGCCATATTTGTTAGCACCCCCAGTAAAAAGGCAACATATCACACAGACACAAAAAAAACACTTGAATTGAGGATATGCATCCAGTGGAGAAAAAACCCAAGAGGGTCAATTATTGTTTTATAGGAAATTACAGGAAGGCAGTTATTCGTAACCCTAACAACTGAAACTATTTTTTTTTTTAATTTGCAGTTAATTTTTATTTTAAATTATTTGGATTACATTTTCAAAAGATGTGTCTCCAGCACACAATGTAAAAGCTTGCAGTGTCCACAGAAAAAGGACCAAAATGGCTTAAGTAAATTAGTAAAGCACTGCATCAAAATACATAAAATATCTAAAATAAACATTTTTATTACTTCATAATTTAAAAAAAACAAAAACATTTTTTGTTCCATCTGTTGTTTTGATCAGCTATGAAGAGCTACTGGAGGGTTGAGGACACACAGTGGGCTCCTGAGCTGCAGGTTCCAGATCCCTGCTCAATAACGTCATCTAATTTTGTCTACATGCCAGAAAAAAACAACAACATATTTTCTGTTCTACCATCACAATGATAAAGGAGTAAAGCCAGAGGCACTTGGACGTTAAATGAAAATCTGTGCTTTGGTCATATGAGACTCAGGGCAAAGCTTTCAAGTAATAAACGCTACATAAAAATATGTAGAAAAGTATGAAAGTTCACAGTGGAGGATATGTGATGCTGTGAGCATTTTCTCTTCTAAAGACCATGGGAACCTTCTGAAGAATGGAAAATGGGAACTCCTTTGAATATCTGAACATTTTAGATAAAATCATCCCGTCGTTACGACCATCTTAGCTGAAGAGAGCAGAATCCTTGACTCAAAACTCTGGATGATCTAGATCAGAGGTCGGCAGCCTTTGTAACCTTAATAGACATTTTTTTTCCTTTTCCTCAGCTAAACAAAGTTTGTTTAAAGTTACAACTCTAAAACAAAATAGCTTATTTTTCAAGATATCTATGACAGAGAAATTCAAATTAAGAGAAATTGTGCACAGAGGAAAAAATCGCTCTCTGTAGGATTAGACCTTGTAAAATGTTATAGGAAATGATGATTATTGGTAAAATGAGGTTGTACAATGGAGTAACAACAGAATTTCATCACCAAAGATTTTGCTGAGCAGGTGTACTCCAATTAAAGATCAGATTTTAATAAACTTGTCAGCGTTAAATTTATGGTGTCGCAGTTTATTTTAACGATTATTGCACATTTTAAATAAAGACAGCTTTATAGAGTAAAAACTTTTAAAATACTTTCTTAAAATTAAATCAAACATACACTGTTGAAAACTATAAGTTATGAAATAAAATGGCTCTAAAAATGTTTCTCATGTAGTTCAGGCATCACATTTGGCATTTTGGCTAAAAAAGAAATAAAAGACAACGAGTTTGTTTCTGAGGAACCATGAGGAGGAGTGTTTCTCTCTGATTCTCCAATTTGCCCCTTTTCCTGTCAAACTCTTAAAAATAAACACAAAACTAGTACAAACTGTGCAAACTAGATCGCATACTGTGCACATGACAGTATCAAATAATTATCTTGTTCTTCTTGTAAATCTACCCTCCTGATCACGGTTTCGTTTCTAAAGAAAATTATGTATCTTCGTAACAAATAACAAATGTCCCTCTTTTTGTTTGCTTGTGTTGGAAACTCGGCTGAAGGATAGCGACGTGTAAAATATCCAAGTCCTTTCAAAACCTGAAAAGCTTTGTTGATCCAAGAACAATGGCAGTGGGCTGGCCTGAACCCGAAGCACGTCCATGAGGAACAACCTAACGCTGCGATACGTGGACGGGTTTTCATTCACTCTGTCTTCACTGCAATAATACTACATTTTACCAAATATTTTTGGTCTAGTTTCTACTGGAAATAATATCTTAGTACATTTGAACTAACTTAAGCACAATAAATGAACTTATTCTCAGTCAATAATTCCATAATACCGATGGAAAGAACTAGATATATAAATAGACGTTTTAATGTTTTGCTCGACTTGCAGTACTTTTCCATCAATATTAAGAAATTACTTACTTAAAACCACCTCCCATATCTTGATCTAAAGTCACTTGTACATTAGTTTTGTCTTATTTCAAGTGTAAAAAAAAAAGATATTCGCACTAGAAACTAGACCAAAGAATACTTGGCGAGATTTTGTTTTGGAAGTGTTATTCTGCATCGTTCGCAGTAAACTCTCAGTTTAATCATCGTGCAAGCTGAAGGCCAATACGACCGGGAGCCCCATGCCAAGGATGAGGGTGAGGTTCTCCAGGAGACCCAGATATCTCGCCTTGTGGGTTTCTGCTCCTGTTTCCTCCTGCATGTTAGAGAAGGGTTCTGCTCCGCCGCTGCTGCTGATCTCAGGAAGAACGTGCACCGTGGCAACATAAAGGAAAGTCCCTGCCGAGAACAGCATTCCCAGTCCGGTTGCACTCAGCTGGTTATGAGAGGAACTTCCAGTCTGTCGACACACACACACACAGAAGCATATAAACGGGTCAGAAGCAGACGGCATATCAATGTGAAGAATGTGTATGTGTGCTCTCCCACCGCCTGCAGTATGAAGTAAGTGCTGATAGCAACTATGGGCGATGATGCTGAGAAGGTCAATAAATGTCCCTGAATGTCTTTCTTCTCAAGGCCTGCGTGCATCAGGAAGGAAACCAAACCAAAAGCAGCAGGAGCCTGTGAGTCAAGAAACACCCCCGGGCCCCCAAAAAGACAAAAAACAAAAACACAGATGCCATCAGTTCTGTCACATCTTGTTAAATATGTCTACATCTGCATCCAGCCGACAATTTCTCTCACCTTGTGTAGAATGACCGCAAAAAAAACAATCACTTGCACTGTCACTTGACCTGTGGCGACGGCAGCGCCCAGAGCAAGTCCATCGGCTGGACGCAAGAAGAGTCATTATTGTTATTATAAATCACAGCCAATATCTAAGAAAGTGATTAATGTGGTTTTATAATGTGAACTAATGTGGGTTTAAGTGATATCTCAGCTCAGCAAATGTTTGTTTAAGCAATTTGGAATCAAAACCTCTGAGCCATGCTAAATAAGACTTGGATCTCACAGAGCGCAGGATTCCCATGATAAGTCACATGAAGGAATGAATAACTGGGTTTTGTTGGAAATTTTTCATGCTTTTGTCCCAGCAGATCAAGTGGTTTGCAGCACATTTTTGTCAGAGTACAACCACAAACTGTTTTATTCAGATTTAAGTGATGGTCCAATACAGACCGCTGTGGATGATTTTCAGTTATGTCTTGATAGGCCCTAAAATGTTTTCATATTCTGTTTTCAAATACAGATTGAATAGTGTTCTCAGTGTTATTGCTGTCATGTGTTTTGTGGCCTCCAATATGCTGTCGGTTTATTAATATTCTCTGAAAAATGCGTTACACCTTCATAGAGCAGCTGGATTTATACAGTGACAAAATTACAAACAAGCAGACTGAATGCATTTGGTTATACTGAATTTATTAAGGGCTGCAGATTTTTCTTTTTTTCATTCACCTCACAAATATGCCCTACTTTGTTTTGCTCTGTGTATCACATAACTCCTCAATAAAATATATTGAAGTTTTTATATTGCAAAAGAAAAAAAATACTTTAAGAAATATGAATTCTGCAAGTGAATGTCCAGAGGATATTTGATGAACATACCTGCAGCATGGATAACCAGCCCCAGAGTGGCTGTGATGTGTTTGCTATTCAACAAATGTACTGCTTGACCTGAAACCAAATGTGTTTAAATGATCAGCATACGAATGGAAAGCTTGATATAAAAATGAAGCGTAAAGTGAAAGTTATTTAAACTCACCACGCGTGGAAATGTATCCTCCAATCTGATCAACAACAAACATGAAGGTAAACCCGAACGTCAGAGACACGCTGATATAAATGCGAGGTGGCGCGCTTTCCTTTGTGATAGGCGCAGTGTTTTCACTAGCATTCGGGCTGGACGGAGCATCAGAGGAGGACTCTGCAGAGAGAAGATGAAGAGGAGAGGAAGGGACAACAAAGCAGGACACGTTCAGAGGAAGCCTGCTTTCAGCTATGATTTCAATGGTTTACGATGAAACAAACACTCATGCAAATTTGACGGGAGCAGACGGACTGAATCACATCTCACAATAGGGACAGAGAAGGTGGAGAGATGCAATTCAGCTTCTTTAAATTTCAAACAGTGAGTTCACCTTTCCACGAATCCTCCAGTAAGCCCACACCCTCTGGGATGGTGATGGCCAGCGCTGTCCCGCACAGCAGACCCGCCCCAAAGATGGACACAAACTTCAGGCTTTTCTGTCAGGGCAAAATTCAAATGCACTCACTTGTTTTCCAATCAAAAATCTAATGTAGTATATCGAGACATCAGGTCAGGTGAGGCGGTTTAAGTTAGCCCTAGCTAATATCCACAAATATCTGAGACTTTAAAACATTAGAAACAGCCCAATCTAATAGTTCATAAGCTAATATGTGCAGTTTTTCATTTCAGCTTTAGGAGTACAGCCAATCAGCACCATGGAAAATGAATGGTGCTGCTGGATTGGTTGCTGCGTCAGCCAATAATGTGTCAAGTATTTTTGCATCCCAAGCTGCATATTCTTTTGAATATTTTAGACTTGCTCTACTGAAAAATCTGCAAATAATTTGGAATCACATTCTGCAAAATATCTTCAAAATGGTGAATTCGCAAATACAAAATGAATTTGGTCGCATTAAGCAGCAAAACCCTCAACTTTAGTGCAAGAACAAAACAGCCCTAAATACCCGACTTTGAAACAATTAAGCACAGTGTTGCCTTGGTGGCTGATGGGATCCTTAGTCCCTTACTGCTTAGGGCTCCACTCAATCTTTGACCGGCCCTGGAAGACCAGCTATGAACTATACTGACTTATTTAAACCAGCCGTGATAAATCTGCCTGATGACCTTGCTTAACGAGGAAGTTAAAGTCATACTTACCTCAGAGAGTCGGAACAACAGTGGGATGAATCCTAGTAGGAAGGTTCCCACAAACATCGCTACAGATATACAAGTAATAGTCAGTCCCTCGTCCATAGCGACGGAATTTTCCTACAAGTTCTAACTCCGTTGGCCGAGTCTCACTTCATGTCAGCAGATCAAATTGTTCTGAAAACCGAAAGTCCGCTCTCATTGTTTCACCGTAACTTCATTTGTTTACTTCAGGAGCTAGAAACACAGCGCTGCGGGTTTCCACGTCCCACCTCGGTCTCCCTGTCCCTCCTCCAGGAGAACCTCCTTCACCGCCACAGCCAGCCTCCAAAGACCATCTCATAGAACCAAAGAGCAACTGCCCGCGGTTGCTCATCTCCCACCTCTAAACAAGGGCTGAGGTCTAACCGCACCTCACTCAGTTTCGCTATGCGCGATGTTACGCTGTATTACGGTAACCGCGCTTAGCCGCTTTCAAAATAAAAGCTTACTTCCGGTACATCTTTGTCACACTGTAGCACCAAAAATATTAATTCATTAATTCCAATATTAATTCATTAATTCATTCCCTGACAGATTAAGATAAAAAATAAATGAAGGAATTTGTTACTGATAGGAAATAAAAAGTAAACTCTTTAAAATATAATAAAATTATACAAAAATTGTATCAATTTTGAAAATATATATATATTTTTTTTACATTCAATGTGATTCAAAAATACCTCCTTAACTCTGGTGACAAATTAAATGTGTTGTAATTCAGGCAAATGTCTTCAAAACGTTTGTAGATCCAGCCAGGTACAAATTGTCCTCACTTCAATAAAACCAGGACGACTAAAAGCTGACATCAGTAACCATTTAGGACAACAACATTGTTCTTTTCTAAGCTATTTGCTCACTGATAACAGAAAGAGATACAGTAGCTTTAGGTGTTGGAAAACAAAAGCTCAAAAGAAAGTAACAGAAAAGTTGACTAAATTACAAAGTTAGAAAGTATTTTATAATTGACAAAAAAAAAATTAAGATAATGTCAGGCCAGCATCTGATTTGTGCTAGCTTGGAGAGACAGAATACTTTCAAAATTAAGCTTCATTCAGTTTGATATGTATTTTCTCAGCTTTCAAAAACTGGGTGAAGGTTTCATGGCACATAAAATGTATCTTAAATATTTATTCAGCCTAGAAGAATCTGGTCCAGGTTTGCTGAATTGCAGGTTTTACATATACCTGTATAAATAAGTCCAGATATAAAAAGTGCTACTGAAATTTTTTTTTTAAAATACCTTTTTTTGGGGGGTTAAAAATCAAACTTGAAATGACTTTCTTACCTCCACAGCATGTTTTGAAAATAAATAGGAAATTCATTTGGAAGAAATGCATTAGAAGTGGCAGTATAGTAGTTCTCAAAGCCTGGAGTGCAAATTTAGTGAAATTCAGGCTTTATTCACCATAAACCTCCAATTCTTAAACATTACACACCAAGTGAGAGATGAACCGAAACTAACAGCCAAAGTTTTTTAGATGCAGATTTATTGATGAGACATCTCCAGGGCAGAACAGATGCATAGAACAAATTTCTGCATGGGTCAATGGAGACAATGACAGAGTTAAAGGCTGAAATCTGCCGCTACTTTAACATGTAACATTAATCTACAAAACAGACATTTAAATATATTTAGTGCACACACACGTTTTAGCAGTTTTTCTAAATATATAGTGGAGACATTACTATGATGATCTGCTGGCTGTTGAGAGTAAAACTTTTCTTTCCAGTTATTCCAGTGATTTAAACAGAACTAAATGAGTACAAATGAAACAATCAGCTCTAAGAATCCAATGAAATGCGAAGACAAACATAGATAGATAGACATAGATGAGTAGCTACAGTATAAAATGTTAAATTCCTGATTAGCAGGGAAACAGTTCTTTCAGAGATTCATTAGTAACGTTTTATTTATCAAACAAAGACCACATTCGGCACTAAAAAAAGCACACACATCTCCCTCACAGTGTGACAGTGTTTGTTATCCTGACTGGACACATTCAGAGATTTGCAGTTATCTCACATGTATAAAAGAGGTATAAACCAAGTCACCTTATCATGACAAGAGAAGCAGCAGATAGATACAGTAGTGCCAGGTCAACAGTCTTACTCAAACCGTGATGTGTCAACGAATGGTGCCATCAAACCAAATGGAGGCCATTTTGGCCTGTTGCAGTTACCATGTGCTACTCTTTGTCAGTCATATCAGTGAGAAAAAGATTAGTGCATTATATCCAACAGTGATTGATTAGTGGTCGTTTTTTCTTTTGCATTATTTACCAGTGGTTTCCCTGAAGGTTAATGGGGCAAGTCATTGTGTTGTGTTTTAAAAAATTAAAATTAAATGAAAGTAAAATTTCAAAAGATCCCGAGAAACTGCATGGGCATCAGATTTTTTAAAATGATTTGTTATGACATGTTAGCATTTGGTTAGTCAGTGAGAAGGAACATCAGAGAAGCAGATTATGAATATGTTAAATTAATCTGGATGATAAGTATGGAGACATCCTCCTTTTTTCATAGATACTTTTTTTATAAAGTGGTACAAAGATGTAAAACTTCTTCATCAGTGCTTCTATAATGTGAGCGAAAACTTTATAGAAGCTCTGACTGCTATTGCAGCCAAGACCTGACAAGTTATTGGAAAAACTGCTGACCTCTGTACCTACTGCTTTAGGTACAGAGCAATGAGAACTTGTAACAGAACTCAAAAACTACAGGAAATGAACATTTCCAACATACAGTATGAGTCAGTTGTTCACAAACAATCATCATTGGTGTGAATGCTTTTAGGTTGAGTTTTTTTTATGCATGAGTCTATTTTATTCTAGAGGGAATTGATTAAATGACAAAACCTCCAAGGAAGTTTAAAAAATAAGAATTGGGAAAACAAGTTTGAATTACCAAGGATTTGTTTTCCTTTATATTCATTATAATTGAGGTCAGTACCATTCCAGAAGCTTAATGATTTTAGCTTTATCCATTACAAGACCAGTTTTGACGAGTGTAAAACAGCTGACAAAGTCCAAGTTTCAACCACCTGGACTAGTTAACGATGTTCCAACAAGGCTCAAGAATATAAAACTGGAAGGTATCAAGATAAAAAGCTCCTGCTCCAAACTGAACTGAAATCTGATCACGATGACAATCTACCAACTGTCATGCGTCATGCTAACAGACCGTTTCCCTGCCAGTCTAAGAGGCTGATTGTGTGGAATATTAAGGAGGCTACCTTTAAACTCTTCAACTTCACCTCAAATTAACAACTTGACCCATATTCAGGAGTCTCAACTGGGGAAAGTTGAGACTCCTGAATATGGGAGTCTCAACTTTGCATGAATCCTGCTGCGTCGATTCCTGGAATCGACGCAGCAGGAAATTAAGCTTCTGTAACGGCGCAAAGACCTCATGAAAGAAAGCCGAGCCAGCTTATATGAACTCAACTGTTTCTGTAAGAAGAGTGGGCAAATACTGAGACAAAAAAAACCATCAGAAATTTGTTTATGACAACAAAAACTGAGATTTCTCTACATCTTACTTTAGCGACGTGTTTTGAAATTTGTCTAAACCCACAAACTTGTGCACCTAGTTAGCTTCGTTTAAACACTTTTGCTGAATTTGCTTGTCGTGTGACCACATCGTCAGCTTCACTCTGATAACGTGTTGAATAAACGTCAGACTGCTACTGTACGTCACAAAGTGTGCAAATAAAAAGTTAGTAAAGAGGGATGGGGTGACAAATCCATTTAACCAAATCATAAAACGTTAAGCAGCCATCTAAATTCGATGCCTATCCTCTAACCTCTACATTAAGCTGTAAACATTAACGAGAAGATTTAAACAAAAACGATGCATAAAGAACTAGTCATAGTGTCGTCTGAAAAGGCCTCCTCTGAGCAACAGATTCCCGGCCTCCAGTTTCTGCTGCGGCAGCTGTGCAAGGAATCCCGCCCTATTCTGGCACAGGGAGGGCAACATCGGGAGCAGCAGTCCCTGCAAAGGGCCAGAGGCTGAGCATTGTGCCAGTGTAGTGTGCTACCAATGAATTAAATACCGTATTCCACAGTTTGAAGTAGCATCAGGCTGGACAGAATTTAAAAATATCATGCTTATAATAAATACCAGGTCCAAAAAAGGCTACCTTACAAATCCAGATGTAGTGTCAAAGTCTCCAGGAGTGTTAGTAGCATTTTTTTTCTCTATCTTTAAAGGCTCCTATGGAATAGGAAGAACCATTTTAAATCCGTCGCTAAAGCCCCAATTAGGTCGACATTAATAAGCTGGTAATTCATGGGAAGCATCTAAAGCTGACAGTTAGACACACCGATGAAGCATTACGAGAAAAAAAAAACAGTTGCTCCATCCTTTGAATTTGCATACGATGATGCAGTACCTCAGAGAAACCTGAGTTCCCCAGTTCTAACATTCAAGTACAATAAAGTTAAGGAAATACAGAGAACTTCTCTCCCTTCACAAAAAAAAGGCAAAAACTCCTCATTTGTGCATCAGCATCTTCTTCCAATGGTCGATATGCAGTGTTTGGGTAGAGCCTTGTCTTTTCCGCTCTTGCCTCGTCGAAGTAGATTCCCACTCGATGTTTCTTTCACGAGACCTGATGGAGAAGATGTCCTTGAGAAACAACCATTGACTCCTTAGTAGACGGTGTGCTTATATGTTAGTCAGGGGAAGGTCCCTTGATGGAGGCTGAGATGCTTTGGTGAACTGCTGGCTCACTTCCATGTTAACGTTACACATTTAGTGCACTCATCAAGTTTCGTTTGACGTTAGTCTTCGTGTCCCGGACTGCCTCACTGCCGCACCTCGTTCTCAATGAGACTGGCCTCCCCGGACTGGAAATCGCCGGTCAGGTTGTTTCCAGCCTGGATCATTTCCTCATCCTGCGAGGACCCCTGCCCGTCGTCCTCTCCGTTGCCTGATCCGGCCTCCTCCGACGAGGGATCTTGAAGTACTTGACATATGTATGTTTGCTTTGGGAAAACACAACACAAAAGTGTTAATTACTTAATATTTAAAACACCTCTCAAACGCAAACAAACAGAAGAACTGTGTGTTTTATTTGCCACTTTGAGATCAACTGCAAATTTGATCCCAGCCTTCAACAGTCTATGAGAAAACTTGCAACATAACCCACGAGAAAAGATAAATCTGATGTGTTTCATTAATTACATCCGTTTCAATTTATGTAATTTCTCACTGTCTTCTTTATTTAACTTTCTTAGGTTTTATTGCCAAAGTGTAAGAATTGAAATAATTTACATCAAAAGTTGTAGGTTTTAGTTTCAGCCTACAACTTTACCTTCTTTGGAAACCTGTTTGTCTGAGATTAAGGAACGAGAATGAGTTTCTACCGTTGTCTTGCCGGCAGATGAAGGGCTTGCTGAACGTCCGTCCTCCATACCATCCACTTCCTGGTCAATCTGAGGCAGAAAAAAAGACACTTACCAAAAGTAGTAGGTGCATGCATAATCATAAGAAGTATGAAAACATAAAATAACCTTGTAGTTGTGAGCACTTAAGTATTTAAAATGCCCAAAGCAGACGTGAGAAAGGCAAATGACGATTGTGATGATCAGAACCACAAACGTAAACATGGATGTTGAGGCAGTAAACCCTGAATAGAAAAGAGACAACCTTCATTTAATGGGTTCACACTCATTTATAGGTCTGAAAAAGTGTGAGGTAGGGCACCATAAAATATCTGCCCACAATTATGTGACCAGCAGAGGGAGCTGTCCTCTTACCAGAGCGAACCGTGGAAAAGAACAAAAGCCAAAAGAGGCAGAGGATAGGAGCCGCCACCACCTGGTTAACAGCTCCATAATGGATCTTCTTGTCCAGTTTTGTCGGTAGATAGGCATAGTACATGTTGTACCTATCTGCTAGGTGTTTCAGAAGCATGTACATCAGCCCTGCACAGAAAGAAAGACAAGGAAATCAGCAGAACTAATCCAATTAGTCCTGTAGATAAGCCTCTGGACACAGAACAGAACCCCTGCATGTGGCCTGGCCTCTGCATGCCTAACCTGCAGCCACTCGATCAGCGCGCTCTGTTGATGCGAGAACGAGACGGAGCGAGCAGAGCACAGAGTTCAAACAGTACGACTCACCAAAGGGGACGATGATTGGGCAGGTGATGCTGTAGGTCATAACCACAGTGAAGACGCACATCATCCAGGCGTAAGCTGCCCCAAACTGGAACTCATAAGCTTGGTGCTAAAAAAAACAACAAACAAAAAAATATATATATTTTTTTTATCATACATCTAACTTTTGGTAAAAAAAAAAAAACAACAAAAAGAAAACAGATCGTGTAAAAACTTATTTTCATTGTGCCTTGTTTGGATTTGTATGCTGCAGACTGACCTTCTTGACGTTCCTCCTCTCGGCTGCGGAGCGGGCCAGGGACAGGCGGATCATGTACATCAGTAAGCCGGGGATCCTCAACAGGTCGTTAGCGTTACCAATGAATGCAGACGCAATGACGTAGTTCACAAAGAAGGCTCCATTGTCAGGGAGGAACACACACCTATAAAAATCCCAAGAGGAAAAGGACAAAAATTAGAAATATTGATGAAGGATTATTGAAGTTTATGTCATCAAACGGTTTAATTAATAGTGGTAGCTCCAGTTTGGAGTTAGAAATTAAACAAAAACAGCTCCTGATGCTGGACGTCTGACTTTAAAAGTCTCAGAGAAGTCAAAATTTCAACACCGAAAATAGCTGATCGGTATTTAAAGACAGGTGTGAGAACTTCAGGCAAAAACTCATCAGTCAGAATCCTGACTGTGTCTCATTTGACCAGTGAAGCTCTTAATACTGTACAAGCTTTATTTGTCTTATTGTCTTGTATTTAGTCATTGTAGACATTAAAAGTGTTAACTTTGCTTAATTTGGTAAATAATGACACTTTTAAAGTAAAGTTGAACTTGTACTTGCATTAAAAGCCCATTAAAATGTTACACTTTGCATTAAAAGTGTCATTATTTACCAAATCGCACTTTATGTCAGTCTAATACATGTCAGTCTAATACACATCCCTTCAAATAGTCTTACCGTTTATGCCATTAACTATGCAGAATTGTATTTATGTTTTCTCCAAACTTACTATTAATCAAATGAGAATATCCGCATTTTTTTAAGGTTATATGTGACATTAGAACATTTGAGTTTTTTGGCAGAACTTTACTCCTCAGTGGTACCTTAACCCTCTGTTGTAAAGTTGGTATCACAACAATCCCACTGATTTTCCACATCACACTAAGCTTGGGTATGATGAAGTCTTGTATGCAAGTTTTTAATAAAAAAAAAAATCTAAACCAGCATAAAAAAAATTAAAATAAATCCAAGCCCACCGTACTTACTCAAACCTCACTGTAGCTTCATCCAAGAAACTTTTGTCAAATAGCCAGCGGAAGAAAACATCCAAACTGCAAAAATGAATGAAAGTCATTAGCTCAAAAATATATTAAAAAAAGGTTTACAAAATTATTTTCTTATTTTACATATTAATAATTTGCTACAAAGCAAAAAATAAAACATGTAACACCTGCTGAGTCCAAGGGAGGGCAGCAACAGGACCATAAAGATCAAAAAAGTGTAGCATTTGTGCATTGTGGTTCTGTTCTCTCCTGACCTGTACAACAACATAAACCATTCACACACATTAAAATGTGATGCTCCTAAAACTCAAATGCATAAGAAAACAGAAGAATTGAAAGTAGTGAATAATAAACATACCGAGTCCAGTGGGCTTCGAAGAAAGCGGAGTAGTAGACAATGGTGGGAAGCAAAGCAGAGAAAGACCACAGCAGGAGGGTGGGGAAGAACTGGGTTACGATGGGATTCTGGGATCAGAAAGACATGAGTGAGGCGTTAGTATTTAAAATTATTTGACTGACGTTTACCTTTTGGGTTTAAGCCATTCCAAATATTAAAAAAAAACAAAGCCAAAAAACAAAACTAAACATGGATCCGGTTTAAAACTCTAATCTAAGATAGCCTGAAGGCCAAACGTCATACAAAAATATATATGTTTCTGTATTTGTGATAATATATGGTAAATTACATATAGAAATAAACTAAGGTAAAAAAAATTTAAGGTAATACTTAATTTTTATTTTAGATATTGAAGAAAGCAGTAAATCGTAGAAACTTTTTAAAAGTGATAACATTGACATAGATATCTAATTGAAGCTATTCACTTTTTTTTATAGTTACTATTCATTAAAAAATATTATTCACATTTTCATGAGAGGGGTTATGGAGTCTAATATAAAAATAATTACTATATTTGTCAGTTTTTTGTATGTAAAAAATTCTTATCTGCCATGTTTTACAGCACAGTAGAAAACTTGCAAATGCCAGAGGTCAGAGGTCACTACCCTCAGTTAAATAGATACAAATCTGAGGCATGTGAGTAAACGTGTTTCAAAAATGTCTTGAGACACTCCTATGTCTGAAAGTGCTTGCAAATTATAACAGTGTTTCTACAATATTTCCATTTACAAATTGTGTACTTTTTTACAACAAAAAAGTTGGATGGTTGGATTTTCTTCTTCTTTTTTTTTATCTAAACCCCTGAAGAAATCTAATTAAATGACTCTTTGGATACTTACATTTAAGTACTCCACTGGTTTGGTGACATTAAACTTGTCCATGGTGGTGATGATGATGGCTGGGGTGGTCAGAAAGAACAAGAGAAGGAAGAGGACGCAGTTGATGATGAAGCAGCGGACCCACCATTTGACCCCTCCCACTGACAGATGCTCCCTGTGGGAAAAGGAGTCACACAGCGGTGAGACAGACACAGTGTGATAACCTGCAGAGATGGAGACAGCTGGCCAAAAAACTAATACACTAGTTTAAAAAAAGAGAAACACATTATCAACACATTTCCCCCAAAAAAGTTCTAATGTGGTATTTAGGTTAATATGAACTAATCGCATCAGCCAAAACGCAGATACTGTTTTCCGTCTGTGACGAAGTGTTTGTTCTCACCAGTAGACGTTTTGAGGATCGGGGGCGTAAGTGACGGTCCAGTTGGAGGTATGCAGCCTGGAGCTGAACTGAGAGCTCTTGGGTTCACGACGGCAGTAGCAGCCTTGGCACTTGCAAGCATTAAAGTCCTTTAAAATTCTGACAGACAAAGATCCAACAAACCAAAGTTTAAAAACAAACAAACAAACAGAAAAACACATTGTAGTAAAAATGACTAACACATTTCAGCAGTACAGAAGCCAATTGTCAAACATGTCTTCACTTATCTAAATGAACTTACTTGGCAGTTGTGACCTCATTTTGAAAGGTGACAAAGGCCATTCCTAAAGGCTTCTTGTTAACTTTCTCTCTCTCTTTCCTGTATTCGTCCTTTAATTGCGCCTCCAGCTTGGTATAATAACTCACAGCTTCTTCCTATAGGAAGAAAACCCAAGTCCATCACAATAAATTGAAATATCAAACGTTATAGTAGTCATTCAATTCAGAAAATGCAATTTTATAATCAAAATAATTTTTTGTACATCGAGAAATGCTTCTATTAAATTTGATGGTAATGGATTACATATAATAAAATTTTTTTAAAAAATCAGTTCCTCAAAGCAAGTTAGAGAATTACATAAAACCTTTACAAACAAATTTTTTTCATACAGAAATATTATGGCTAGTGATTTGGCAGTCACAGTAATGACTAAACAGATTTTTACTCAAATATTTGGCAGACATGGCCTAATTCCTCCACAGAACCTTCCTAAAAACATTAAATGTGATCTGATTGGGTACTATACAAACCGGCACACATGTGTTACTCCTTAGATCATACAAAAAAGGCATCTTGGAGCCATGATCCAAACACAACAGGAAGTCGGCCGTTTTGTCTGTTGTACTGGAGTGGCATGTGAGCAAACGACTCTGTCAGCTTTTAGTAACATCCTTCAAAATGACTCAGAACAAACACTCAGTATAGTGTGAAGACATTGTTACGCAGCTAACGGAGGGTTTTAGTGGATCAAAAGCCCGTGGGCGTGGCCAAGTCTCAAAAAAACCTGAGTCAAATAACTTCCACATGTCATCGCAGACCAGCTCTCAATACGCTGACAGGAAGTGAGATGTTTCGTTGGTGGGTGTCCTTCCCTCAAACTCTGAGTCAGGTTTGGCAGTGTGTCTGATCACACAGAACAGATCCTGAATGCTACTGTGAAGTGTGACTGCTGGCTGGACCGCGTGGGCCTGAAGAGCAGTCAACTCCAATACCGTTTCCATACGGTTTGCTCTAAATCACACATGCATGATTAGATTTGCCCCAAACTGGATATGAATGATCTTTGTCAGCCAACTAACAGCTCGGTTAGATTACATTATCTGTTGCATTTTTAGTTAAAACATGTTTTGTCCTTCATTAAGCAAAGTTACTCACAGCCAGTATCCACAAATTTTACTCAACAAAGAGTAGCGATACTTCATAATACTATTACCAAAGTAAAAGTTTTACATTGAAGTAAAACTAAAAGTAAATTTTTCTAAATGGGTTACTGAAGAAAATGTTACTGAGTAAATGTTACTAGTTACTACTACTTACCTCAAGCAAGCAAGTTTAAAGCCCAGAGCTGCATACTGAATATCTAACTAAATTGTACACATCATCTCATTGCACTCACCTTTGTCAAAAATGGCATCAAATAAAACTGAATGCAATTTTCTTTTCAACAGAGATCACTGCTAACTAGGTCAAACCTGTATCCTTATGTACCAAGTCAGATGTTCAAGCGAGCATAGCTTTAAGAACATTACAGATCTTGCCACTACATTTTTTAAAAATAAATCACATGGGATTGATTGATTGTTCCTACACTTCTGCCTAATATCAGACCAACCTGCTCCTCTCCCTGTCTGTCCTGATTCTCTCTCTTCTTCCTCTCTTCATTCTCTCCATCCTCACAGCTGAATGAAATGAACTTTGTGTCAAGTATGTTTTTTAAAAAAACAAAACGCATATAAAAACATTACATTTTAAATTAAAATGATATAATTTGTGGTCCATCCAGGTGGATGCTGGATGCATCACAACAGCACTGCAGTGTTATATTGAGGGAAGACATTTAAACTCAACTGTATCACTGCCACGTTCTACAATGTTTTATAATTCACCATCTAGTTAAACAAATGATTACTGTCTTTACAAAAAAATAATATTTTTCCTACTGTAATCTCTTACATTATAAATTCAGCACACAGTTGCAGTACAACCGTGTCGTTTTACCACTAACTAAAACTAACCTGAACATTTACAAGCCTTGACTTGATAGATTCACATGACTTACCTACTGTTTTTTAGCCACTTTGAAACACATTTTCATCCTTAAAACGTCCTCATCTTTCGCCCTATTCCCTACTATATCGATCACATCATTTACACAGGCACAAAGCTGTTAAATACAAAAAATTCCGACTAGAAATAATTCTTACGCCATTGTTTTGGGCGCCCTTTGTAACGCAGCACACCTATAAATTGCATGTGGAGCATACCCACTTTTTTTGCTTAAAGCCAATACTTGGAGTAGGTAAAATATGTATGTCGTAACAGTGCAAAGCACTTACAATGACTCTGTTTACTGTATATATAACTGACCTCTTTGTGTACATAGGAGAAGTCTCACTGGAACAAACCAGTAGATCACAAAAAAGCAGGTTTCTCACCTGTTCGCAGCCTTTAATGATGCAACAGCAAAGGTGTCCACAAGGCTTGGGGTTAATCATGGTTTTCTCATGCTCTTTATCTTGCAGGTCAAGAAAGAATTTCTTGCTACGCTCTGCCTTCTTCCTGAATACATAAATACAAAAAAATAGTCATGTCAGACAGACGAGGATTTATTTATGTCAGGGAATGAATAAGACAATTCTCAAATACAATTAAAAAACATTTGAGGGGAAACAGACACATCTTTCATCCTGTACCTTTCAGAGCTGAGATACATCAGCTTCGATACATTGAAACAGATACGAGCGTCCAGGACAGTGCAGTTTTCGTATGCGAGCCTAACAGAACAGGCAACAGGGGAGAAACAAAAACACCACATCTGTTAATACATTTACCTGCATATCTTTATTTGTCTAAAGGCATTTGAATTTACAGAATCAGTTTTGTAGGACAGGAACAACAACCTCCTCACAGAAACACGACACATGACTTGTCTAATTCTACTCATCTGATTTGGATTAGAGACAATTACACATATTGGCCTGGCATTGTCCGCTCCCAGACATAGGGAAGAGGACAACCAGCTGTTTTAACGAGGGAAGGCATGGCTGTCATACATCTTAACCCGACAACTGCTGTGTTGCTTCCACATCGACATAGTAGCTTTGCTTGAACAGGAGAAAGGCTTGATAAGAATTAAGTCATAATTCATCCAAAAAATGTTTTTTTTCTCCCATGCTGCAACCACAGATCTCAATGTATTTACTGGAATATGATGCGAGGGATATGCAAAAAAATTCCACCAAAATATTCAAACAACAAAAACTGATAAAAAATTGATTGACACATAAATTCCCATCAAAATATAGTAAAGTTTAAACTTCTGGTGAAACAAAATGAGAAAGCATACACACATTTGCAAGGGACAGTATTAAAACACACACACAAAAAAAATCCCAGCTTACTCAAAGTGTTGCTTTATCTCCGCCTCTTCTGCATATTGTGAGATGCCATTAACAAATAAAGTGCGTTTCACCTTGATGGAAGAGGAAAAAAACAGAAGCAATTACAAACAATATGCAACCGCTTGATGTCATGTGACGACGCTCCAAAAGTAAGAATCCATACCAAATCGTCCTCTTTGTAGCGCATCTTTGACGTGTGCCGCCTCATGCTGTACACTGTTAGCAGCAGGTAGAGAAATGCAAAGGTAGTGTGTAGCCATAGTAGCTTGTTCCTGTAGAAACAAAGAGCAAAACAAATAAAACATTAGCAAAATAAAGACTTCAAATAAATCCAAAAAATACAGTTTATATCTATACAAAGGGACAGTTTATGCAAGACTCACTCTGTATCTAGATTTCCTATAGTGGTTCGTGGAAAACTATAGGCAGTGTCATCTGTTGGAGAAAAGAAAGAAGTTCAAGTGCAAGTTAAACCTCATTTAATCCTCCTTACATCTTCAACATTTACTATTTCTATTTCCTCACTGCCACAGGTGTGGCTCACCAGCAGCTTAAATAGGAATAAAAGCCAATTTGCATCAGTTAAGTTGTTTTATGCCCTTTTAAATTAACGAACAACAGCAGAAATTTATAATTGATGGCAACGTGGAACTAAAAACATGAAGTAGGAGGAAAAGCAGCGGCACATAACTGCTGTCACAAGAAAAATCACAAGAGCAAAATAGAATGTGGAATGCTTACACTCGAAAAAGTTAATAGCTGCAAAATGTCATCCTGGTGTCACATATTTAATTATGTACAGTGTGCATTTACACAAAATGTGGGAAATACATGTGGCCTCTTATATAAACATAACAAAATGATAAAAATGAGATGAAAACAAAAATAGAGAAGTTATAGGACTCTGTCATACTGAAAAAATAAAATATGCAAGACAAAAAAAGTTTGAGATTTTGTATGAGTAAACTTCAATTAGCTCACCTAAAAGGTTCCCTGAGAAGTTAACAGGCAATATTATGCCCACAGAGAGCACACCCACGACTACAAGCAGGCCAATGATGTGCCGTTGAAAAGACAAGTAGTGAACTGCATCTTCGCCACACTTGTCCCTTATTTCCTCTTCCCTTCAGAGAGAAAAGAGAAATAGCAGCAGCTACATAAGAGTCATTCAGATCAGAAGGAAATGCTCTTTGCCAGAGGTACAGGGCTTTGCTGCGACAAGCAGCGAGGAGGCGGACTCACTTGATGCGGAAGACGGCTGTTAGCCAGGAGCAAAAGCCCTAAAACAGGAGAGTTGAATCAGTGTTTACAGGAAAAGACATTATGTTCTGCTTGAAAGAACAGTTCAGGTGCAGCTCAATAAAATAGAATATCACTGAAAAGAGTGTTGTTGTTTAATTTAATGTAAAAATTGTGTGTGTGTGTGTATGTACTAATAAATTCATGACTCCCAGAGGGATTAATGTTAAGCATTTATTTATAACTTTGGTGATTACAGCTTGCAGCTTTTTGAAAACTCAAACAAATTGTTTCTTTGAAAATTAAAATACCATAAAAGACCAATTAAAATTCTTTTTTAGCTCAGAAATGCTGGCCCATGCACTACACAGTGGATGTACACAGAACTTGGTCAGGCTTCCTTTTGAATGAATATCTGCATCAATGCAGCGCGGCATGGAACCGATCAGACTGGTTCTGCTGAGCTGCTAAGGAAGCCCAAGTCATGTCAACAGCAGCCTTTGACTTGTTTGCATGGCTGGTTCTGAAGCCTCTTACCTTCCTCTTGACAATACTTAATAGATTCATTGTGGGGTTTAGGCATAACACAATCATATTGTGATCGTTAAGGGTATTGGTACTTTTATTAATGTTTGCACCGGTTCGGGTGGGAAATTAATTCACTGACTGTGGAAATGACTTAATGCTGCTGTTCTCACTGTTGGCTCAGCAAAAAATAACCAGAAATGACAATTTGAGATATAATCATTCTGTGTAATGAACTGATATAGGTTTTATTTTATGGAAATATTCTATTTTTCATTAAGATGCACGCATATTTCATCCCGTAATAACTACAGGTTTCTTACTGTATCTCTCGGGTCCATGTCCATTGAGCTCGATACAGACGTGAGCCGTGCATAGCGTTCATTTGGTTCTGGCAGTGGGGAATTTACACTGCAAGCAGAAACACACAAGATTTGCATGCTGCTTGGTAGAAATGGACAAAGGTGACATATGTGACACAAGCTGTGTTTCAGTGCTTGGTGTCATAGAAAGTAAAGTAAAATATAGTAAAGTACAGCATTGAAAAGATGATTAAAACTGCTCAGAAACACTTGCCCCCAAACCAAGAAAGGAAATTTTACCAGAGGGAGCCGTGAGAGGAACCTATGTAGTCACATTTCATGCTGACATGCTTTGTTATTGTTGTTAATAATAAGGACTTACAAGCACTGAAGGTTCAATGATAACAGTCGCAGAAGGACATAATGAGAGATAAACTTTAGTGATGCATCAGGAAATGAGACATAACTGGAATTAGGTCATTTTCAAAAATGTTATCATTTCTAAACAGCAAATGCACTGTATTGCCAACCTGGCAATACAGTGCATTTAACACTCTTTAGTGTCTCTTTAGTGTCAATGATTTAACAGAGTTAAAAAGACTCAAAGTAAGCCATTTACAGTGTAGTTAAAATACCTACATGTGAATATACTTATTTTGTGTTTGAACATAGAGAAACTATGTTGTTTTCAACTTACAATTGCTAATGGTGGTTGTCTTCCAACCAAATAGCAAACCTCATTTGTTTCAAGCTTGCAAGGTCAGTGTGATGTCATTTCCTTAATGCATTGTAACTCATCGTAAATGAACTAATAGTGAATGGAGACCCTGGTCTCTCACACCTGCGCTATGACAACACATCTACTCCTCATATAAATGGGTATGGAGTTCTTATAGCAGTAAGGTCAGGATATATGGCAGCCTCCTCTTTTATAGTTTTATAATACATTTACAGAGTGCAGAATTGAATCAAATTGGTATACAAACCCATTAGAAGTTTCTCTAATAGGTTTGTTGAGTTTTTCCTCCAGAGCCACCAGCACCCTTTAATATAAATCAATATTATCTTATTTAATATTTATAAATTTGATAGCATGAGCTCTGGAAGGAAAAAGAAACAGTACAATATAAATTCAGATGGAAAGGTTGAAGAGCACCATGACTCTGTTGGAAGTAGGTCAATCCTACATTCAGGTATGAGATCACTGAAGGCTCTAACAATTTTAAAGAAAAGGAATGAGGAGAGAGGAGAGCCTGAGGCCTCCTTTCTCACATTCCTGTGTGGAGAAATAAGTCATCTAAGTTCTGCTAGCCTAGACACTGAACAACCACCACATACAGGGTCGGGCCCGTCTATGTACAGCTGCACATCAGGGAAGTATTACCTCTCCCCGTCAGTGTCCAGTCTGTGTGGCTCATGCGGCACGCTCACACAGAAGAACTTCAAGCTTCATAAAAGGAGGTCAAGACACAGATTAGCACACACAGATCTGATTAGGACAGTGACAGAACAGGGACACCCGACACCAATAGCATAAGTGTGACATGGAGAAAGAACTGCCAGAAGATTGGTACTGAGAAATGGATCAGAAAGGAAGAAAAACAATGAAATCATCAGGACAAAAAAAACCCCACTGCAGCCTGAGCAGAAGGGACACGAGTGACGAGTTAGGTCAGAAAAAGAGACAAAAACAACAGAGAGTAAAAGGGCAGTAAGGAGCTCTGCGATGCGGCGAGATGAACATACTATTCCCGATCATCCAGACGACTATACCGTTGATCCCTCTCTTTTGTTCTGATAAAAAAACACATACAAAACAAAGCAAAAAGCATTAAGCTCACTTAAAACCACAGGAAACAAAAAAGAAGAGGGGCGATCAATTAAGAGAAAAATCCAGCAGCCATGTTGCACCACAGGTATACCAGTGAAGGCTAATTTCATCTTACAAAGTTAATCATGTTCCGTGATAATGCGAATGTCTACCACAGTTTTGCTTGTTTACGTTACAAAGTTCCACCACGTATTTGGAGGCTGTGTGAATCTACAACTCCGTATCCTGTCTGTTATAAAAGCCTCGCGTGCTGCCGCCTGCTCCCATCCTCCCTTCATGATACAGGCCCATTCCCTGCTCATACGCAGCTGGAAAAACAGTGTGGCTGTGATGCAACACAATCACAGCTGGGGAATGTGGGTAATGGAGCACTGTGTCAAGGACTCTGTCCGAGGTCCGCCTGACTCTCTGTCTTTTTCCCCTCATTGTGAGGTAGTGGAACACCTCGGAGCTTTGGGCGACTCATAACCTGGACGTTATCCAACTATTTTCATTTCTTAGTCTCGAATGAAACATGGGTTAAGTTCCTACATGTTAATAATAAAAAGTGCTTTGTATTTAAACCTGTAATGATGAGCTTTGAAGATCTAAAAATGTGTGTCAGAGCTCACTTGTTGCCACTAAAATACAAACTGCTGACACTCTTTTCCGACTCCACCTTATTTATGCCTGTTTCTGTTGGGAAAAACAGAAGGGCGGCCAAACCGAGCCAAGTACAGGTTCAGCTTGTTGTTGAAGAATACCTTCATATAAAAAAATAAAATAAAAGAATAATAATGACCCCCCCCTCTCCCATATAAATTTATGCTACTTTGAAACATGCAAGAGTGACAAAAATTAAAATAAAACAAAATTAAATATCAAAGATAACCTGAGTAAATGCAAAAAGTAATTTTAAAATAATGATTTAACTTTTTAAAGGAAGAGCCAACTAAAAAAAAGGGTTAAGTTAAATCTTTTATTAGTTTATTCACATAAGCCACACCTTTGCTTGTTTTCAGCTCACATTTACTCATAAGAATTTGATTTAATACCTATTGCATCAGTGACAGCCACTATAATTATTGCTTGACATGTAGAATCAAGAAATCACTTAAATTCTCAGTCCTATCTGGCCACATGAAATTGCACAATCTCAAAAAAACAACAAATTCTTGCCAAATCTAAAGAAATACATGCAAAGACTAAAAATTAAAGTTGTCTCTGACATCCATCAGTTTAATTTCTAAGGGGATTTTCACAGCTGTAGTTTGTTTACTTGGATACAAATCAGTTGATGAGTGGCTAGGCTACCAAATATTTAAAGCACTGCAGGAGTCACAGGCTTCATGAAGGACCAGCGATCATGATTCAGCAATGAGAAAGACAGAGGGGGCGGAGGGAATTGCTGCCATGGGGAAGATCCAAAGGGAAAAACCACGGTGCCGTGTTCAGTTTGTTGGGCAATAAACAACACTGCGAACGGTGCTGAAACTCGAAGAAATTCCAACAATTATGTAGATTTAATCTAGAAAACTCCCTTCTTCAGAGATTTAATAAGAGGTTTCAAATGGGAGAACTATTCAATAAACGTTTTTCAAAAGAAACTCTTTTAGTTAGTCACTTTTCAGAAACTTTTTAGTATTTCGGGTTTTTCTGCAAAGCAACCCCTGTTTCTATGGTAAGTAGTTTGTTTGAGAGTGACAACAAAAAAAACCATCACAAATGTAAACATGCAGCGTTTACTGAACTCTACGGAGTCTTTAACTGAAGCCATTCACTTTGGCCTGACATGACTAAAGTTGAGCTTTTCAGCAGCAGATGCTGAATGTCTATCAGGTGTTAAATAAAACTCACATATCAGCAAAATCACTACCATCCCTTATGCTATGCACAGTGGAGGATGTGTGTGTTACTTCTCTAAAAAGCCCCAAAAACCGGGTTAGAGTTCACATTATCTTGCACTTTTGGAAACATTGGGACATAAGAGTAAAAAATAAAACAACAACAAAAAACCTGCTGCCCTACTCCGTTAAACTGAAAACAGGTCAACTTACAGGATAATGATCTTAACATTTAAACAAAGCAAAACAGAAGTGTTTTCATCTCAAAATAAACTTTCTATACTCATCTTAACCTTCAGTCCTAAAACATAGATAACCTGTGAGGTGTGCTCAAGAGAAGAGTGCATAAGAAAGGAGCTCGACTTTGGCAGTATAGAGACATTGTTTAAAGAAGAATGCTGCTTAGCATTCTCTCGGTATGCTAAGCAGCAGGAAAACCAATAACTGATCAACTGTGGCTTAAAAATCAATATTTCTTTATAGAGAAATATTGAATAAATGCTCTCATATTAGAGGTTGTGTTTTTCTAAAATTCCCAGTGTGAGATTGCTTTAACTTTAGGGCTTACAACAAATCTTTACCAGGGTTGCCAAGGAATGTGGTTGTGACTCACACAATGAGAGTCAAATCCATAATTGATAAGTAAAGGCTAGCTAATGCACAGCCCCATGACTGATGTGCTTTTCTTTGTTATTGCAAAAGTCATTTTAATATTTGTGAGCACTATGCCTGGGAAATGAAGTCAATAAAAGTCCCTTAAGGTGTGTTTCCAAATGATTTTTATGTTTATATCTGCCAAATGGTTTATTACAGTTCAGTTCAAGCAACAAAATGTAATGTTGCATTCATTTCTGTATGCAACACAATCATGGTAGCATCAGGTTTTTAGTTGGGGGTTTTTAAATGTGAAAACTCCACTGGATAAATTCTATTTAAAACATAAAATGTTCAGGAAACATTAAAGAAGTTGGTATGCTGTATGTGATGTAATCCAGGTCTCTTTAACAAACCTCTGTTGAGGTAAAATGCTTATGTTATCATTACAGTAAAATGCAGCAGGAGTGAAATTTTTTGCATAGATTAGATCAACAAAACAAACTATCCATGGATATATCACAACAGATTCAAACAAAAAGAACTACAATGCAGATATATTAATAAAAATTTAAAGAAAAAAACAATTGATGCCCCTGTCCCCCCAGAAAATGCATCTGCTTTTTATACATTGATAATTGTGTTCACAAAACATGCGTTATGAATACTCCAATGGGTAGTGACCATAATTCTACATTTCCCATTGTCTGGAACAAGTTATTCCAGGAACCTTGGCACGCGTTTCCTTACCTGTCAGCGTCAGTCACCAGGGCGAGGCGCCCATAGTCCCAGGCTCGCTTCCTCAACACAGAAAACACGAACAGCAGCAGCTACAGGGACACAACAAACAGCGCTTGTTAGCACCTTCACTGCCTTCATTTACACTACAGAAACCAACAACATGAAAGTTACACAACAGCTTCACAAAGCTCATCATTTCAAAACACTTTCCTGGAAGTATCTCGTTTTAATAAGGAAAGGTTCAAGTAGCTGTAAGTCGTCGCGAGGGCAAGTTTTTGAACGCTGCACAAATGTTTTGGGCTCCTCAAATGAATGACATAAATACTCACCAAAAAGCACATGAAGTCAAGGGCAAGGACAGTAGGGACACCACCGAACGGTAATCCTTGGAGTACGGTGCTGCGAATTCGGCCCGAGTAGCAGAATTCTTTGGAGCTGTTGGTCGAGCAGTTCCCATTGTTACACTGAGGCCCCAAAGAGGAGCCCATTGTGATCTTCATCGATCTGTAATTCAATTACTGCCTCATGATGACACCCTGCGAAGGAGAAACGCATTTTCAAAACTTCACAAACTGATTTAATGTTGCAATAACGATATGTTCTTCCCATTTTTGCATCAAGATTAGTTAGAAATGGAAAAGGCAAATCAGAATATATTAGATCATACACGGGAAAAGGTTTCCTACTCAGGATCTTTATGTCATCTGCATCAAGGTGCATTACGGTAATTAAAAAAGTTAAGAAATTTTAACAACAGCCCTCCTTCGGTTTGAAGTGCTTTTAATGAGATCCGAGAGAAAGAGCAGAAGTGACCAAATTTTTCTCCAGCTGCATGCGGGTTTTTAGCCAACAGTGTAAAACCGCGACCATCGCATGCGAATCCAGGCTTAGCTGTCATCAGTCACATGTTTAGCTGTTGCTATGCTCGTTGTTTGACCACAAGCATAACATAAGCAAAACTTAGAAAATTATTCTAGACGAATACATTTTTTTATTCCTGAATTGTGCCTGACATACAATGTACATTTGAGAAGAAACACAAAAGATTATATTCACAGCCTAGCTCTTAAATTACTAAAGAGATGTGGGTTCTCCCCACAAAAAATAAACAATATCTTTCCAGCCCCTGTAATTTGTTCAGATTTGTAAGCAGGGAAGTTGATCAGTGAGCCTGAGCAAATGAAGCCTGTTGGAACAAGCCTGCTATGGGTTGGACTTATATTCCATTTCTTCCAGGTTCTTTCCTTTCGATGCCACATCCCTTGTCAATAAAGGACTAGTTTCAGCAGAGTATTTGGACACCAACACAGTCCAAGTTGTTTCTTTTAAATTGGACAAAACATGTTTAAAAACAATAACGTGTAAATAAAAGAGACCATGACTAGGTCACTAATTTCCAGCACTAGTCCTATAGGTAGACTTGTGTCAAATATAAAATAATTACAAAAAATACCCTAGTAAAATATATTTCAAAAAATGTATTAAAATTCAAATAGGTCCATAATGACATCCTGAATAGATAGAGTATAAGAGGATTATGTCTGAAATGCACCCGACAACAAAGCTAAAGTCTAAATGACTTGAATTTTGTTTTAGAAATCCTCAGTTTCAGTCTAGCAGTAAAACAGAAGTAGCATGTCCCCTGAGAAGGCACACAGCATAAATAATGCACAATGCACTTCAAAACACTGTAATAGATCTAGGTTTACGTGAGACTTTCTAACACTAACCTCCATGTTCAGGAAATCGACACAATTGGCGATTTAAAATTAGGAGCAAATTTCCCTTTAGCTACTAAAAAAGGTGTATTTCCATTTTTTAACCTTATGGAAAATACTTAACTGATTTAATGGTTTAAAGTTAAAGGCTTCGAACTGAAAAACATTCAAAGATATTGTCCGAAGGCTTCAGGAAGTAATGGCTTTCTACCCGTTTCGCAGTTGCACAGCTCAACTTGTGCCTTTCTGCCCACTACTATCAGCCGAATCCACAATGCTACTCATCTGCCCTAACACTAACTCATTTATCTTCTCCCTGGAATGCTGTGATATCACTGGAGAGCCACAGCCAGAGTCGAACAATAAACTGATAGAGACTACAGGGTTCAAATGGACCGGTTTCAACCCAAGCAGCACACAGCAAGCACCCGCTGTGTCTTCACCCACACTGATGCCCGTCATGGGCGCTTTGCAGATTAAAGACCTGCAACATGGTGAAGCACCTGAAGAAAGAGGGGTTTTTGTAATGTATATCTGCAAAGATTTAATTTTGCTTCAATGTAAAAATAAAGAGCCATTGCAAGCACACAAGCAAGTTTATTCCAGAGAAATTGTTCAATGAAGTTGATATATGCGTACAAATTACACGTCAATTCAGCAGTTTTATGTTCTAGTTGAAACATCTCTGTTCAGATAAAGATCTGACACAGATGTTTGACGTTAAGTCCAGCAGAAACAGGCATTGGGGTTAAAAAGGCGCGCTGAGTAGTGCATGATGGGTCGCGGCACGAGCTCAGGCTTATGTCCTGTCATAGAAGCTGGACTTGCAGTTTCATTTCCTTCAAGTACTTCTTTATATACTTTAGGTAACTAGTGTGTACCAAGCTCCTCTTACCCAAAACCACAAAAGCAGAACATTTGAAAGAAATGCTTAACTTTATTGTGTGATCAAAGGGTCCAATAAAAATTTGATCTGTCAGATGCGAGTTTATCTGAACCAATTTCTTACATTCATTTCTGGTGGTTTTCTGACAGTTCTAGGAAGCAAAGAGATTTTTATCTATAGTGTTTTCCATTACTGAGTGTCATAAGGAAACTATTTGACCAAGCCTTGTTTCATGCTTTGAATCTGCCAATAATCCAAGCACCATCACACTAACCTTCTAGTGCAAACTTATTTATAGGATTATAAACCAAGAGGAATGAGGATAAGTGCCTGAAAAAAACAATTGGGAGAGAAATTTGAACAACTAGCTCTTCAACGTTTTTCTTCATTAATTTTTTCCAGCATGTCAACTTATATTTTAGCACATGAAATACCAATTAAAATATCCTCCCAATGGTAGAATATGTGTAATTTCTTTAAACTACACATCTTTGCGTCCCTGAAGGGAAATTAATACTTTGACATTGCAGAAACTTATGAACAAGGAAGATAACCATTTTTTTACCTACTAATTTTTTTAGCTTTCTTCATATGTACTAAACTTTAGGGTGTGAAATCGTAAATAAAATAAATGCGCACCCTATTAGAAAGTCCTTTGTCTTGTGTAAACCAAACATGCCCACCATAAAACTAACGTATTCTGAGTAATTGACATGGTTTAATCATAATTGCAAACATTATTAGATAGAATGATACATTATAATTAAAATCTCCAAGACTACATGCTAATATTAGCCTGGTTGGTAAATCACTGTCAGCTCCCTGCATTCAATCAACAAACCTTCTGTATACATTAGATGTTACATAATGTCAAAGCTTTATGCAAGATCATACCCAAGAGAGATTAACAGCAAACATGGAAAAAGTTGAATTAAGGTAAACTTTAAACATTAGTGGTAGATTTAATAAATACTTCTTACAGTAGGTATTAATGAAATAATACTTAATATTATTATTGATAGATTTAACTAGAGTGAACACACTAATAAGTTTCATGTCATGTTGCAAGCAAATTAAAGCTGAAGAAAAGTTACAAACCAATTCAATTAGCCAGTAGGTTTCACAGATTTTCAATGATTTAATCTAACAGAAGAAAATGCTTTGTGCCCTTTAGTAATTGCTTAAAACAGTGTGTTCATTGATTCACTTTGTTTTGAGATTAGCAAAAACAACAACAAAAAAATTATCAATACATATAATGAATGCACAAAAATCTTCTATTGTTTAATTTTATATTCACTACAAAAATATCTCCATCAAATAACCACTGAACAAAATAACTACTTTACAATTGGTGAACATAATTTTTTATGTTCAACAAAAATTAGAGGCTAAGAAATGATCAGAAATAAGTTAAAATCAGAAATAGCTGCTCAAACGTTAAAGAACAAGCACATGCACAGTCAACGGCTAACATTGTGACTTTATGATCTCTGGGAAAATTTTTTTAATCTGATATAAGCATATTTTGAAACTAATGGTCCTTGAACAAAAACTGAAATAATTAACAATTAATTAAATGAGTATTCCAAATGATTTTGCTTAGTACTAAAAACACAATTATGTACACTAATCACCAACAGAGCTAAAACAAAAAAAGAAGCAAAATACCACACACAAGTTCATAACAATACTTGTAACAATGTAAAAATTTGCCAGAATGAATGTTCACTACCTACTTCAGATAAAAATAAAATACAATTTTATCATTTCTCGTGTAAATTCTCATTTTCTGAGAAGCTCAATTGTGGGTTTTCATGAGCTTACATGCTCAAAATACAGAGGAAAAAAAAGACTTGAAATACATCACTCTGTAAGCAGTCAATCAACAAATTTCAATTGGTAGTCTTCTGCATTTTAATGCACAACTGGTAAAAAAAAATATCAAAACAGAATTTACTTGTAAAATTTAGGATATATTTTTCTATTGCACACTTATAATTCTATTTATTTAATATCATCTTTGGTGCTTTCCCCACTGGGGGACAAATGTACGATTAAATCCAGTTCATCAGGTAATCCATTATGAAAGACTGATGCTTCTGGAAAGTTTTAAACAAACACCGATAGTGTTTATATAGTAATCATGGCTCATGTATTCAAACAGCTCAGATGCATCTCTTAAAGGCTCTCAATATGTAGGGGATAACTCGGAGATTAACTATCTCAGTCAATCTCCAACTAGTCATCCGTCCATGATGAAACCCAGGTCAGTAAATCCATCAGAGGCAAACAGACCACTTGCAAGATAGCTGAAAAACGACAATAGAATACGAAGACGTGTCTAAACGTCGCCCTTTTTTCCTACTGCTGTTGAGACAGACCACGATTCATGCATGACTATCTGTGTACCCTTCTAAACTTTTTAAAAATCATTCAATTGTTACAGCGAGTTAGCCTTTAAATCGTCATTAAAATTTAATTAGCAACAAATATCCGATTTCATTAGGCAGGCGGATCCATGGGTCATACAATCCCGAGGTATTAATGAAGTAACCTTAATAGTAGCACAAGTATTTAATTTGTAGTCATATTACATCTATTTATATAGGGATGTGTGCTTTTATAAATCATAATTTGAGCAGATACAAAGGAACGATTTGTTCAGATATGTTAGCCTAACGCTAATGGTAAAGAGATGGCTTTACGCCGATATTGTTCTGACAGCACCGAAAAAGTTATTTAACAGACAGAGCTGAAAAAACCCGTCTCTACCAGAGAACACATCCTAAAAATTAAAGTGGTCACACTGATATATATATAATAAAAACAACTTACTTTCTAATAATGCGCAGCAGTGAGGAAAAACTGCCCACTGTTTCCAAGTAGAAGCTAGCGACTTAGCTCTTCGAGAACAGGTTGAGACTATCGGGCAACTCTTGGATAATATAAGTCCAACGAGTGTCAGCGACAAAAACTGAAGCAAACTAGACGAAATTAGAAAGTGAAACTATATATTTAGCTGTTAGTACACATAAACATAGCTCCGCCACCGCGGCTGAGTCAGTCTGTATGCCGGTGGGACAACAGTCGCTAACTAAAACCAGTCTAACACCAAGTTTAGAGATAGCCCCAGACATGTGAGATGTAGATTGCGCATGCGTCTTAGTCTTGAACCCATAGACCTCTGTAGTCCCATAGTCCTCCTTGGGGCTGGATGAGTAACATCTAGTTTATTGTATTTCTATACACACTGTTGCGCATGTCTGTGACGTAGCAACAGCAGCAGACGCTTGTGGCTATTTTTCCCCATCTTCTTCTGGCCTTTTTCCGCGCACAATCTGGCAACATTTATGATTAGGATACTCCTTCAAGTTCATATTACGGTGAGTAATATTTGTTTGTATTTTGTAGCATTTTGTTAACTCGCTAGGTACATTTATTAGTCGCTTCCAGATGACGTACGCTTGACATTGTATGGAGCAGAAAACAAGGGTTACCTTATTTTGTTAAATGTACGTTCTTGCACCCAATCTGATGAATGTCAATTTAATTATATTCTCTTTGTCCCGATTATTATCAAACTGAGAAGCATTTAGCATATTTAAATCGTATTACCTTCCCACGTGAAGTTTGACACCGCTAGCATTAGCGTATTAGCTGCTAACCGTTTGCATGTTTTCCACAGGCCACAGAGGATTAGTTGTAATCATGACTTTCCTCCGGCTTTTACAACAACTTCCTGTGCTGCTCGTTCAGACGTCGTCAACAATCCTTCACAGAAATTTTAGGTAAGAATATCTTTTTGGGGAAAAAATGTTTTATATACGCAGTTTTTGAAAGGTGCAGTAAGCATATTGTGAGCATATTTTATAGTCTTTGGTCTTGGTATTCCATTTCGAAAAATACGCTTTTGGTGAACTTTTTTACATGTTATAACTAAATGGTTAGCTGCATTTTTGGCATCCCTTCAGCATTATGCAGTTACCACATTGCAAGGCATTGATTGATGTCCTTTTTGATTTGTTTTGGTGACAGACACATTTCCAGGCTTTCTTACATCAACTTCTTTTTATCTGACACTTTCATAAGAGAAAGTTTGTGAAGTTCAAGCTCATAGTTCACGTGGCCTTGGTGGCTACTACTCTCATTAGTTACACTTTCCATTTTTAGATAAATGTACTCAACAGTGTTCAGAGATTTCCAAAGCTTGGTAAATGTTATAGAACATAACTCTGCTTTAAACTTCTCCTCACTCTATAAAAGCTGTGGGTTTTGATGCTATTTGTTCTCAAAAATAACTGCAAGGTCTTCACAGAACAAATGTACTTATACTGAGATTTAATCTGATTTCTTTTAATGAGGTGACTTCTAGATGCACTGGATGTTCTTTTGGGAAATCAGAGTAAAGAGGTTGAATTCATACCCAGGCCAATCTTTTTCAGATTAATTTTATTTGTAAATAATTTTGGAGAATATGTATTTTTTTCAGATTCATAATTATGCACTGCTTAGTGTTAGTCTATTTCTAAAAATTCCAATGATGTGGATGTAGTTTTAGCTTGCAAAGGTTTAAGCTGCACAAGAAAGGTACTGTAGAGCAATCATTTTTGCTGCTTGCTTTTTTTCCATTCTCAAATCAAAACTGAAAATGAGTGGGACCCATTAGAATAATTAGTATGAAATACTTTTAAAAGGTTGCTTAGTTTAGAATTACTGACTTAATTTTTATCTTTCCAGTGTCTCAGTTGCTACGGCTGCAATTCAGAAAATGACGAGAGTGCGCGTGGTAGACAACAGCTCTCTCGGAAATACGCCACATCACCGCCCACCGAGAGTGATCCATGTCTACACTAAGAATGGCATTGGGAAAGTCGGCGACAAAGTGCTGCTGGCCATTAAAGGGCAGAAGAAGAAAGCGCTCATCGTTGGACACAAAATGCCCGGGGACCGCATGACTCCACGCTTTGATTCGAACAATGTTGTTCTGATTGAGGACAATGGCAACCCTACTGGAACAAGGATTAAGGTCCCTATACCAACAAGCTTGCGTCAAATGGAAGGCGATTACTCTAAAGTTCTGGCAATTGCAAACATGTTTGTCTAATTTCATCATGTCGAATATATACGAACATTTAGCGCTTGAGTTTTCAATAAAATGAAAAATTGTCAATTTGCAGTTTTCTGCATAGTATTTTATTGTCAGCCCCCAAATGCCAACGTATTATTTTGCATATTTGACATTTTACTGAGGCCTCATGTTTACAGCAAATGTGACCTTTACTTGCATCATAGGATCATCTGCTGCTCTGCAGTTTGGTGGGTCAGAGCACATATTATAACACCATTTTGGGGTAAATATTTATTGAAGGCACAACATACATTCACAAAACATAACATACAATGGCACATAAAATTGCTGTTAACAAGGCAACCTTTACATAAAAATTATGTTAATTTAATGTCACATACAGTAAATGTGATTAGTGTGAGACGACATCACTGGTGGCTTCCTTCAGCTGAAATTTCAGAGCAAAACAAGTTTCTTCAACTGAAATACTGAACTAGCTCAACATAAAAGTGAAAAGTTGGCTCTAACTAGGACTCTACTGCCACCTGAAGGTGGGAGTTAGGAGCTACAGATGAAATTCTGAGGTGATTATTTTTGATTAAGAAATAAAAATGATTATATTGACAGGAAAATAATGGTGGGGCAGCTTTTAGTAAGCAATAAATTACATAAAATTAGGACATAACTTGACAGTGATAATATTAAAATAAACGTAGTAAATAAAAATATCAAATTATGATGCAGATTCCAGCTGGTGTATCATGCAAACAACACAATGCAAAGGCACATGCTGCTATTTCTAGTACTGGAGATGACTGATTTACATGATTTTTTTTTTTTTGCTGTGGTATTGCATATCTTCAAAAATATACCTAGGACACGTTGCTTTAGTGCACCTGCGCCTTACTATAAAGCTCCTATGTTAGGTTGTGTTTTCACTGAGGTGGGGTGTTTCACAGCCTGAGGGGTCCTCAGAACAGCAGGCACTATATTTTTGCAGCTTCTCTTCTCTATAGGGCTCCTCATCCACACATGGTCAGATAAAGCCACTGAAAAAAGAATCAGAAACAAAAGTTAGACAACTAAATTTTTAAATATGTGTTTTTATAACATCACTCACCTCTGTGAGATTCATCTCAGCAACTCCTGATCCCTCCTTGTCCATCTGCTGGAAATATCCTGTTAAATGGAGAGTTTTTAATAGGTCAAGTTGTGCCACAGTCCTAATAATGAGATTAATAAATTGAGCAAAACTCTGAGGTATTTCAAGTTTGGATATATTTAGTGCAGAATTACTCACTGAACATGGCTTCAAGCTTGACCAAGCAGCAGATGAAGTTATCAAAGTCAATCAGTTCATTTTCTGCATACCGCGCCACCAGAATCTGGTGCAACCGATTATTCAGTTTAAAGCCTGCGCAGAGAAAGGGCACAAGTTTAAAATATGAAATCATGATGTTTCTTGAAAAGTCAACAAGAAAGCTGTGGACATTAGACCTGCTGCTTCCACAGCGAGTCGCATCTCGTATGAGCTCATTGCTCCTGACTTGTCAAGATCAAACTCTCTGAAAGTGACCTGGGAAATAAAGAGGCAAAAATGTGAATAAGAACACAGGGATTAAGAGTTCGCCCCCATTTCTGTCATTCTTACCAGCCACTTTCGAATTTTGTTCCACAGGATCTGAAATTCTACCAGTCCCAGGCGAGCGCTGCCATCTTTCTGGCAAAGTATGTGTTAAGGCAGCAAATGATACATCGAGGCAATTTATTATGCAGACAAATGCATATTCCAAAAATTTTGATTCCAAAATGTAACCAGCAGAACTGGAGTTAACTAGTTTATTTTTGTGCAGTAGGTTATAAGGATACATCCATCAGGTTGACCATGGTTCTGCATGACTCTATGCTGAAGCCGTCAGTCTTTAGATCTTTGTCTGAAACAGCAACATTGTGATTTTTTTATTGATAAACCATAGACACACTGCAGTTTGTAAGCAGTCTGGAAAATGGTGCAAACTACACACAAACTGATAAGAGTCCACGGGAACATTAAAATTACTCCGAGGTTAAACTGAAAACTCACGTCGAGTGACGACTCTGTTGAGAATTGTCCTGAGCTCACGAATAGAGATTTCCATGTCCTGTATAACCACAAAGAAAAAAAAAATTGCAGTACCAGATCCATGTTCTTTTTTAACTTCATTAAAATCCTGCTTTTTGTTTAATAAGGTTCTACACATGAGATTAATGAAGAACACTACAATTATCAACACCATTCTGTTAAATTTCAGGTTACCTCTCCTGCTAGTTGGGCAAACATGGACTTAAACGAATCATCAATATCATCTTCTGTTATTTCCTCCTGCAAGATGAAAAGGAAACATAAAAATCAGAGATCTATATACTTCAAACAATTAGTTCCAAAAAGAAGAGGTTTGAGCCATTCATCCCTGATGCACACCTCATCTCCAAAATCAGCAGATATTTCATCATCCAGTTCCCTGCAACAAAAGATAAATATGAGATTTCCCTTCCCACTCGGTGGTGAAAATGTAAAAAAAAAAAAAAAAGACACACTCTGTCTCTGATTGCTTTTCGGTGAAAACCCTGAGGACGAAGTCGGCCTCTTTGCCAGGCTCGAAGGTGGAGGGAACGATGAGGTATTCCCCGGGCGGCAGCCGCAGCCGAGTGCTCACCTCACGGAGGTTGATGAAGGTCTCAGATCGAGCGCACGATGAATTACTCAAGAAGAAATTTTTCTTCAAGTGGACATTCTGGCAGCCTCTGTACTGAGGAGAGCAGGAGACAAATTACTTAACATGGATTTTCATATTTCCATGTCAGTTCATTTAAAACAGTGCACTGATTACTGCCAGGTGTGTTTAAAAGATTTGAGTTGCTTTAACGAGTAGTTTGGTTGCAGTTTAAGGAGCTCTTGTAAATGCATGCAAAATGTTTTTTCTGTTGTAGTGACGTTTCATGTACGTAATCCCAACACAGACCTTTCAAAGAAACTCTTTATTTTGCATATGTGAAGATATATTTTGAACATTGCTAAATGAGAACCAAGTAAGAAGGTTCTCAATAAGGTATTCTGTACCTACCTCCTCTGGAATCTGCAAAAGGAACAGAAGGGGAGATTTTGTTACTCGGTGGCAAGAGGGAGCAAAACAGAGGGGATCCATCCACTCCATCACGGCTCTCACCTCATAGACAGCAAAGCCGATGGTGTGCATGTCTTGACCGTGGCGTCGGTATCTGCGCCGATCCTTCTGCATCAGGGCTACAAGGAAACTGCACGCAACTTCATCGTCCTCTGGGTCGTCATCCTCCTCCAGCAACGTGATCTTATACTGAGGATTTATCCAAAACGTGTCTACAGAAATTGAGCATTTATGTCAAGCCAGTTTTGTGAAAAATTACACATATTATAGAGTTTCTACATAGTCACTTTTACTTATTTATTAAAAAAATGTTTTAGAAATCTTGACTTTGAACAGTAAGCATCTCTTATTTATTTTTAGTTTTCAGTGTTACTGAAACAACACAATGCTGACACTGACCTGTGATTTTCAGAGTGTGGTGTACAGCAACTACTTTTATTCCATCTGGAACTACTTAAATTGGCCCCATTTTAAACTCTATAACTCTTGGGCTAAGCAGACTCTAAAGAAAAGCTTTGTTAATGTTGTGTTCTTGTTAGTACAAATTTCCCTCCAGAATTCTAAGCTGTTTATTTAATAAGTTTTTGTTATTAATTTATTAGGACTTTTAGACATAGTCCCAAGAACTACAGGTTCTGTTCAACCTGAATAGAACATGTAGAACCTGTAAAAGACGAAGCAAGTTTATCTGTATTTTAGCATCAAGCACAAGACAATCAAAAGTGATTTCATTTCACGTCAAAGGAAAACACTAAAAACAGAACAGAAAACCTTAAAGTTTTGCTCAAAAAGAGATCAACATGTCAAACTCATAACAGCATTAATAAGAACAACTCCTAATTACAAATTTAAAACAGATTAATCACCCATCTTCACTGATTGGGCAAGCAGTTCATTATTGGGACTTTTTGATCAAAAGCTTCAGTAAACTACATGTTTTTATCGGTCCCGACTTAAAAGAACCATCAGTTTGTCTCAATATTTCAGGTTTTCAGGGAGTTTATTTCAGAGTTTAGGAGCAAAACTGAATGCTGCTACATCTTGTTTGATTCCAGTTCTGGGAAAGCAGGGCCTGAAGACTATAAAGGCTCATCCTGGGTTATATGTGACGAGAATTTTGGCTCCTGCCCATTCAGTGATTTATAAACCTATATGAACACCTTTTAAAAGTTCTTAAGAGACTACAAAAGCAGTAAAATTGCACTTTTTTGATTGTAATTTATACACATTTAGTCAATAAATGAAAAGTCAGAAAGTAGTGGGACAAATCAAAGATATTAATGTGAAATCATTTCATTTGTTAAGCACCAGTACACATTTGTCCTTCAGAAAAAAAGACTGAATAAAAAGTCTGTGAAAATTTGGTCATACAAAATTTTCTTTTTCCTTCAGGAACAGGAAAATGACACCAGATACCGCACTATTCCAGCCTCTTCATGACTGTGAAGGGACCCTGATGTTAATATTCTGCTACATGTTTTTGGATTTTTGCTGCTGACTCACTGGGATGGTTCCTGCAGCCCCCGGCGGTGCTGCCTCTCCTCCATGTGCCGTAGAACTTCATGGTGTTCCAGTGACTGAGGCTGTCCTCACTCAGGACGTCCGGAGTCAAGTTGCAGATTTCCAACCGGGAAAACTGCCTCAAAAAATCACTGAAGGACATCCTGAATGAAAAAACCCCCAACAGAAACACTGTTACACTGTACAAATAATTTCAGTAAAAGTAAAATTAGATTAGTTTGAATCACATTAAGAAATAATCATGATAAAAATAAAAAAAAAACTAAATCAAATATGCAAACCTCTTTTTTGACAATAGAGAAGCAAAATCTTTTCCTGTGACATTTCACAAGTTTGTATCATACAGAAAGAGGAATGTTTGGCTACTCAAGTGTGTTGGACCAGGGATGCACCTAAAAATTGCAGGGCATTGGGTGTCCAGCCCTGGATTTAATGTACTCTGGAGCTAAGCCACTATTCAACTTGACATTTTTAAATTTTGTCCTAGAGATTTTACTCAAATGCCCTGATATTTTAAAGAGTTCATGATAACATGCAGTCCAGCAAGGTTATCCAGGGCTCACAGCATCATAGGTTCTCCATTGTACTCAACAGTGGGCATGAAGTCCTTCAGCAAACTAAGAGAAAACCAGAGCAGGACAAAAACTTCTCTCACTGTGTCTGGTGGCCACATTTCTCCTCTCAATATATGTACTAAATTAATAGGATTTTATTTTTCTGACTTTTTCAGTGCCAGATTATGTTATTGTATTGCAACATGAAATAACTTTTAAGACTTTTTATAACCCTTTATGAGAGGAGACAATGGAGGGAGTTGTATGAAACTGAGCAGTTTGCCAAATACTAGCATATTATATTAATAATATGCTAGTATTAATTAGCATATTAATCTTTTTAACTTCTTGTTGTATGTGAAGATGTAAATCTTACCAAAACTCTCCATCTTCCATGCTAAGATGCAGGTCTTCCCTTTCAGATGGGTCGATTTCATCCCATTCACTGGAACTATGAATGACAGACATAAGAAACAACCCTCCAAAGCTAAATGTTCACAAAATTTAAAGGTACATCTCAATAAATCTGAGCAGCACTGACATAACTGGTTTCAGAAGTTCAATTCTAAATGTGAAACTCATAGATTTACTGCAAAGAGTGGCATATTTCAGCTTTTACAACTGTTAAACTTAGATGATTATGACTTAGTGCTCATGAAAACCTGAAATTCAGTTTCTCAGAAAATTATGATATTGCATTACAACTAAGAAAAATCTGTAGAAGAGTGTGATTTTATGGCCTATTATGCTAGAATAATAGATGTCCACGAGACAATCAGCGATATCCTCTACAAAGATGATAAGTCACAAATGATAACTGTTAATCAAGATGGGTATTGTGATAGTCAAATATGTGACTATAAACACACATCTTGAAATACGCGTTTAATGAACCTACATGACATACAGCTTTCACTTTTCAAATTCAAGTACAGAAATAAATTCCCATCTTGAGATGCACCTGTAAGTTTGAACACACTCACTTGTCACTCCAGGCTCCAGTCCACTCCACCTGTCCCCAGGGGTTACGTATACGGATAAGGCGCACCGTGTTGCCAGCGTAATCAACCTGTCACACAGCGAAGCAGGGAGGAAATGTCCAACCGCAACTTTAACGCTATATGCTGACCGAGTTGCAGAGAGACAGACCTCCTTCAGTGCGGTGACGGAGTAGGCGTGGCCCTTCACAAGCTTCTTGAAGGTCACAGCCTCCATGTCGAAGGCACTGGTTATCTGCGTCAACGTGTGAGCAGAAATTTATAATGTAGAATTAAATTTGCCGTACCAGATGAATAGGCGCAAACGACACTTACGTCAATAGAGCAGCCCAGCAGGGAGCCCCTCTCCAAGGCTTTACCGATGGTCCTGTAGAGATCTTTAGGAGCCTTACGCAGCTCGTACATCTCAGACACCCCTCCTGTGAAGTCCTCAAAGCCCTCGGTGGTGCTTCCTCCAGAGAGAGCCTCATAAGAGCCGTTTAGCCTGATGGTAAATAGAAAAACCCTTCAGACTAATTGCTTTTAGCAGCAACCCTTCAGAATATCCCTCTGAACAAACTAATGCAAGCAATTTTTAAAACCTACTTGGCATAAGCTTTCTCTAGGAGTGCACTCCAAAATTCATTGCCCTCAGCTGAATGGACAAACATGAGCTCTCCGTCTTTGACAGGCAATCGATCGTCAATCACAACGTCTACCCACTCGCCGAACTGCCAGAACTGCAGTGCAAAGCAGTGCATTAAAAAAAAAGAGATCCATCTGTCGAGTCAGCATGAATAGGAATTTAAAAAAAAAGGAAGGAAGGGTGGAAATTTGTAAGTAAAGAACCTGGAAGTGGAAGATTCCAGCGTAGTCGTCTTGGAAGGACTGGCCGTGTGGAACAACCCGATGAAGGAGCCTCTCATTCAGGGTCAGAGAGGCAATGGCCGCCAAGAGCCAGCAGTCGCCTGGAGAGGGAAATCAGAGGCCAGAACCTCACATCAGAATCTTTGAACTTATTTTCACAACCAATTCATAACTCACCAAGAGCCCCCTGACAGATATCCGTTCTGGTGGCTCCGCCCACAATAAACTGGGGGTCACCTGTCAGTTCCTGCAAAGACAACAGAAATGAGTCGGGACAATCAAACCCTTTCAAAGAAATCACCTCTTTTCCCGGCTGCGACCCTCCCATGAGGTTAAACTCTGTAAATATGGAAGAGCTGTAAACAAATGTCAGAGAGGGGAGAGTAGAGAGGGGAGAGGTCCGAGATGCCGACAGCTGCAGAGGTCCACAAAGCGCCTGTCCCTACAAGTCTGACTCTGTCCAGGTTTGCAACATGTAAAGTGAGACATGATATGCCTGCTTACATGCAACAGTCAAAATCAAATTCCTGTCCATGAATAATTACATGACAAGCATTCAAAACAAGAATCGATCTGATCTAATTCTGGTCTGGAATGTGGAAAATTAGAAATTATTACCCACGCTGCACTGTTTACCAGTAACAAGATGACAATAAAAAGTTATTTTATTTAAAATTATTATATTACTTTGTTTTTTAAAATATACTTTTTCAATTAATGTAGCTTTTTCTACTAACGTAATTAGTTATTTTTTATAATTATCTTTAAAATTCCTCTGGCTTAACAGAGTGATTATTAACACTCTGTAAGTGTTGCAGCACACTGCCATCCCCCTGGCTGAAAGAACACTACAAAACGTCCTGTCTTCACTTACCAGAAAAATTAATTTGGCAAATTTCGAGTTACAACAAAAACAGTGATAGACATGGTGTGTAAACTACAATGGACCCATTCATCACTGTTTTAAAACCATTATTTTCAGCTTAAGCAGCCTCTTAAGGAGTGCAGGCTGGGAGCCAGAGTAGACAGTCTGACTTATTCAACAGCCTGTTAAGACTCATTTTATCATTAAAAGAAGCAGTAAATAAGCAGTAAACATAATGAACAAAAAGGTGTTTAGAACTGCAGCTCATTTTAAAATGGATTTTTACAATAGATTATGTCTCATGTGTCAAACATGTTCCAGCCCGTAATAGCTATTTATGTGGCCCTCGAGACACAGAGCCTCAAGATAATAGTGGCGTGTTAAATATTATTTTATCATTCAAATCAAATCGGTTTTTATTTGTACAGTGTCAAATCAATGTTATTTAATTTTAAGAGGTACTCATTGAATAATGAGAAAGCTATAATATTTTAACAATTTAATTTATAGTTTTATTAATGCATTCAGCCACAAATGGCCCTTAGGAAACATTTATGATCTTCAGATGGCCCAAAATGAAAAGGATTTTGACACTCCTAGATTATATTATAGATAAAAGTATCATCTAATTTTCTGTTTGACAGATGTAAATACTATGATAGCAGTTTATTTTCCACTCACTGTTATCATACCAACTAGCAGGAAAGCACAGATTTCCCCTTGATACTTCCTTACCGTGGGTCTCATCCACTCCACATCTCTGGTTTTAGATGAATAGGGTGCAAGCTCTTTGAAGCCCAGAGATGGGGGCTCAGCAGGGAAGCAGGGGTCCTCAAACAGGCAGCCCGCCTCCACACACTCCTGCTTCAGAGCCTCGTAGTCCTGGCTGGCAAAGTGAACGGCCTGCTCATTGGAACCCATGCCCTCTGACCGGAGCCTGTTGGCATATATGCTTGCAGATATCCCACCAACTGGATACATACTGGGTACAGGACAGAAATATGGGGCGTGTAGGCGGGTGCAGTTTATAAATAGAAGCAAGTTTAACAGTGACACGCTCTTGTCTTAATGTTACAACACTTCATCCAGTGGTGTAAGTCTTGTTAGAAAAAGAAAATACAAAAATCTGCTTATAGCAAAAGCTTCTGAATGAAGCTGTAGCCCTTAGATTTTTTTTCTTCTCCACATTTACTTATTAATGATTGAAGGTTGGTTTGCAACTCCAGTCAACGCGTGTCACTGTCCTGCAGCTTTCGGGATGCATCCCTGCTCCAACACTCATCAATCAAAAGGCTGTAAAACCTCTTTGGCATATCAGGAAGTTTTGCAAATGCCTGATCATTAACCATTCGTTTGAATCACTGTCCTACAACTTTTGCATCCAAAGGACAATAAAGGACTGAAGTTGCAAAATCCCTGAACTATAGCTTTGAGCTGCACATACACAAAAAAAACCTTCTAAAGCTGGAGATTTCATAATAGAATTCCTGCACAAATGTATGCACCTACTCTTTTTTTCCTGTCAAATTTGAAAGTGACAAAAGCTGAAAACAAACATTGAAAAAAGTGTTATGTGAGTGTATTCAGCCCCATTTTGCTCTGATACCCATGAATAAAATCCAGTGGAACTAAACCTTCTGAAGTCTCAAAATCAGTAAATCAGTACAGTTTCACATGATTGTAATTTAGTCAGAGTAAACATACTGGAAATGAACCTCTTTAAGCAGAAAAATGATAAACCTACAGCCAGAACTACAGAGGCGGTTTAGATAAAAGCATACTTGCGTGTTTGAATGGCCCGGTCAAAGTCAGAACCATTAAATCAAATGGTTAAAAATTGATATTCACAGATGCCATAAGTCGAATTTGGCTGAGCTTGAACAACTTGGCAAAGATGAACGGGGAAACATTTCTGTCTCTAGAAGTGCAAAGCTGCCAGAAACTGAACCTAAAAGACTTGCAGCTGTCATTGCAACAAAAGGTTGGTCTACAGAGTAGAAGATTCAGAAGGTTCGATATAAACACGCACTGCACTGTAAGTGGAAATTACTGAGAGCTGTTCACTTTGTGAATGTGCACTACTTTGTGTTATTCTATCACAAAAAGTTACAAGTAAAGCACAAAAGTTTGTAGCTGTGAGCATTTAGCTTTCAGAAAAACCTAATTAGTCCAGTAATTAGATTCAGACTTTTTATAACAGTACCTTTCATTTTAAGTTGAAACATGACTAAGACATAGCCATATATCAAGAGAAAGAAAACTGACATGGAAACATTAGTTAGAAATCAGTAAAATGTAGAAGCCAGCAGAAGATAATTAGCAAGCAAAAAGCATGCACTGATTAAATACAATTTAAACACACCAAAGCCCAAAATAAATAAAAAGTACTAAAAAACGTGCATATATATGATACCTTTTCTTTATGGAGAGGCTGAAAGGGACTATGGGGAGGAAGGGAACAGAGAGAAATGGTTATGCATTGATTTAGAGCTGGAAATGAATCAAATGACCAAAAATATTCACAATTTTAACTTGAAAGATCTTCTTTCACACTAAAGTTTCCCCACAAGTTACAAAAGCCTAACATAATCAATACAAAGATTTGGCTGTGTTGCTTTTTGGATCTGTGCTAAGGGAAAACTTGAACAATAGCGTATCTCTGCTCTCCTTGACATGAATCCTGATGAGCAGAGTATGTGCAAAAAATACCTGTTGGGAGGTTCGTTACGCAAGTATTCACATCAAATCACTGACAAAGGGTGAATGCTATTGAGATTTTAAGTGATAAACCAACAAAACAATAATATATAATGTTTAAATGAGAGAGGATGTGTTGAAAGAGACCATGCTTGTGATCAAATAAAAAATAAAAAAGAGGAGGAGAGAGGGGCATTGTAAAAAGAGGCCAGTCCCCAAACAGAGGCCCCTCATGCCTGTGGAGACTCTGCAGGAATGTCCCCCTGTCAAAATCACAGCAGAGCTCTGAATGGGTCTGGTTTTTCTTCAATAATGGGGGAAGGACAAAAAAACCAGATCCCTGCAGTAACAATCCTAATGGTATCATCCACAGGACTTTAACCCTAAACAACATTCTAAAAACAACAAACCACCTCCCTGTCAGGTGACTGACAATGCTGTTATTACAATATGTTAAATACTTTATGAAATCCTCAGTGAATTCTTTCTTTCAGCTGCTGTAAAAAGTCACGGTAAGTGAGGCCTGCAGCTTGAACCAGAACTGTTCTGCTGCACCTGTTCAGCAGGAACATACAGGCCTGTCTGTAAGCGGCCTGCATGTAACACAAAAGATTCTCACAATTACAGATGAAAGCTGCTCTGATTTTACAGCTAAAATCGGCGGCTGAACTGATTCTTTCCTCCTCGTTGCTCAGCTGTCACTTCCGTGTCTATTCTTACCGGAGCGACAAGGTGCAGCAGATTAAACCCCAGCTCTCCGCACCACAATAAACCCATCGGGCACCGTTAATCACCCACTGCGTAAATAAAGTGGTTCACCAAAGCGACGCGATCAACTCACCACCGGCCAGGAAAACGGCTTCAGGGCCCCAGAATATGAAACAGAAAGCGGTTGTTGTGCTGATCTGTGAATCAGTGACGGGGGGACAGTCTGAGTGGTCCACCCTCCTCTCAGCCTGCGCTCACTGCAGATCAGACCAGCCCACCTCTAGAGGAGGGCACGCCGCCAGTACCTCACCGTGGCCACTAGGAGGCGCCAAATACCAAAACATGCCCTCTGAAATCATGAATCAGGAGAATTTTGAAAAGATGTGAGACGCTGTTGAAAATAAACTACGTATGATGTAATTATATGGACATGTAGATATTTTAAACTACTAACTATGGAAGCCCATTTCCTTCACTCTGTTTAAAAAAAAGTATCTCATTATAATGAGATAGTATCTCAAAATAATGAGATAGTATCTCATTATAACGAGAGAGTATCTCGTTATAACGAGATAGTATCTCATTATAACGAGATAGTATCTCAAAATAACAGGATACTATCTCTTTATAACGAGATAGTATCTCATCTCAACTATCTCGTTATCTCATTATAACGAGATTATAACGAGATACTATCTCATTATAACGAGATAGTATCTCGTTATAATGAGATCATTTTTTTTTTAAACAGAGTGGCGGAAATCGGCTTCCATAACTAACAAAGCTAATGGTTGGTGGCAAGATTATTTTCTCATTCACAAACTGCTGGACAACTGTACACCAGGTTTTGATAGTCATTCCACTTTACTGGAGATCAGAGTGGAATGGGAGTCACACATTTTCTCTGAGGCCTACATAGTGCCTGGTCAGAATAACCTATCCTTCTTAAGAGAAATTCTTTCAACAGGTATGCAACTTTGATTGATTATCTCAACTAAACATCAATTAGAAAACCATTTTGAAAGAAACTTTTCTGAAAATCTTTATTTTAAAATTCTGTCTTAATTTTATATCTTAACATCATCTCATAGAAGCACCTCTATAATGTTATGAACTGAGAAAAAATATATATTCTAGAGTTAAATAAAAAGAACAGAATCAAACTACCAACTCATTTTTCTGCTCCTTACTAAGGATTAAGCTATTTCTAATGGATGCAGATAGAAACTCATTTTTATTGCTGCACATTTTGTTAGGGCCACAAACTTCATTTTATTTCAGTGGTATAAATCACAAAATAGCACATAGTTGTGAGGTAGAAAGAAGATGATATTGGTTTAGGATTATGTGCGTTTAAAAATATTGTAAATAAAAATCTGACGTAAACTCTTTTTTTCTCCAAAATTACACAGGCTCAGTCAAAGTTTTACGGGGAATATATGTGGGAATTAATTTTCAGATCTTGAAACAGATCCTCGATCACCTCGATGTCAGGTCTTAAACTGCTGAACGACAATACCTGGTCTGTGGAAATGTACTGCCAACATTTTGCAACAGCGCCTCTAGGGGGAGAGGTCCAGCCCTGTCCTGCCCTACATACGCAGTGCCTTGCAAAAATAATCTCACCCCTTGAAATTTTCCATATTTTCACACATTACAACTACAAATTACAATGTTGTTGAGATTTTATGTAGCAGCTCATCAAATTTGTAAAGTTAAACGAAAGTGATACATGGTTTTCTAAATGTTCTACAAATATAATCTGACATGTGACATTGATTTGTATTGAGCCCCTCTAAACATTTTGCAGATGCAAGTTTTTAGAGGCCTTTTGCTACTAGCTCTACTATAGCAGACACATTTTCTACAGTTGAATACAAACATTTTTCAATTCAGAAAACGGTTCAGCTCACTACTGCAGACTGAATCAGGTTTTTATCATCTGAGATATAAATAGCAGCAAAGGTTAAAAATCATCAAGTTAATCAGGCTGTCTTGTCATGAGATAAATAAAACCTTTACATCTGATGTTTATTTAAACTGTTGAGACTTGTCATGAGAGTAAACAGGAAACATGCCTGCAAAAATAGCAGGCATTTCTCTTATGATTCTGCTATTTGTAAAATAACCAAGCCTGCCTTTTTTAAGATTGGGTATTTTTACAATTTTTCTGTACTTCTTTTTATAGGTGATTGGTTTCTTTTATTTTCCTGTTTGCTTTAGACAAGCAGCTAACCTGCCCTCAGATCAGGCCTGCTGTTCATCTTTATTTCTGTTGCTGCATCAGGTTCTCTGTCAGCTTCCTTTGCTCATTTATTGTATCTTTGCTTCAGCTTCTGCATTGTTTCTTTTTAGTTTGATTGTCTTTGTTTTGATTCATAAAGCCTCACCTTTTGTTTTGAATTTATGCACAGCTGAAACAAGTTTTCATTTAGGTTCCCCCCTTTCAGTTCCTCTTGTGGTTCCAGCTCACCCAAACCTCTTTCATGACTTCAAAGACTGAATACAGCTCTCCAGACTTATTTGCTTTAAGCAAAACAGGTCACACAGATGCTAAATGAAACCTTTGAGTTTAAACCTATAGAAGGATTATGAAGGGAGACAAAAGATTAACTTTGATCTACGTGGAATTAGTTCATCAGGTGAATCCATTTTGAGATTTCTGCTTCCACAAAGAATTGTTTTCCTATTAACTGATTTATTGTTTTTCTTTGTGAACTATTAGTTATTTAGCCACATATTTACTTGATATTGATACCAGACAGATTACCCTCTCTTCTACCTTATCTGTCTGGAATCACGGTGGGTTTGGCAGCTGTCCCAACAGAGAGCAGGTGTAGACCAGAGAAGCACCAAGTGTCATTGTCAAGTGACAATGCTTTAAATCGTTGCTTTTTCAGATTTCAGAGTGAAATTTCAGAGTGAAGTCTGAAACATATTCCACTCTGTCCTCTTCCAGTTTCACATTTGTTTCTAAAACGGAGATACTGAAATTCAAACTTCATAAATAAGAGTTTTCACACAATATAGACTCATTTTCTTTTATGAAGGTTTTCCAGTCAGCCATTTTGTAGGATGAATTGAGAAGCAGCTGCTTGTTCTGTCTCTGAGGAATGTTGAGCTGATAATCACCAGATAGATTTTATGCAAATGTGATGGAAACAAGTAAAGGCAGATAAAACATGAATTCACAAGCTGTGTTTTGAACATTTTACTCAGTAATCAAACATTTTTCTAGGATATGGTCATCTTTGTTGATATCTATGGACATTTGTGAATAATTATTAAGAATTTTTAATGATAATACTATATATGCACTACTTTACTAAATAATTTCCATATTTTGTCATCTGAAGGCCACAAACTTTATTGTATTTTATTGAATAGAACACAAATCTGACATACAAAAGGATCAGTTTAATTCCTAATTAAACTGAGTTACAATAACATTTGTTTGGAGCTTTGGTGTCCTGTATTTCGGTTGGAGGATGTAAGCACAAAATGAGGATGTAACACGACAACTCCTGACTGGGTGTGTCGGTGAATGCCTCAGGTTGTGAAACACAGTATCTTAAATTTGTCCTATTTAAACTGTTGATTCAGTATGTTGAGGGATCTTTTCCTCAACTCCCACCCGTATTTACAGCACGCAATCTGTTTCTACAACCAACTAGTCTCTGTAAATGTACTTTTATATATCATTTATATTAAGTTTTATAGAGTGCTAACATTTTTTAAAGCAGAGAGAAGTTTTAACAAACATTTCCAGTGTCTAATATATACATTTAGTCCTGAAAATGTAATGACAAGAGGTTGTAGTGGTGTTGTCGCTTTAAGGTGTGTCCTTGTTTTGTTTTAGCTGTGGTCACAGCGAGCTCATTGTGGATTTGCTTACGCCTGCTGCTGTCTGCACCACCTGTCTCACCTGTCCGCAAGCAGCTCCTCCCTGTTTGTTATCCGACTCCATCTTCCCATCCCTATAGGTCTCTATAAAGGAGGCCCGGACAAAAGCACTTCTGGGAAGCGTTCCTTCATAGAAGAGCATCTCACAAGGCAAACAAGCCCTGTCGTTAAATAAGGAAATCCTGCAGGTGAGCGCTCAGAAAGAGTGAAGATGACCTCCACAGCAGATCGACTGGCCCGCCAACAGCAGAGGGCGGAGGGCATCGGCACCAACCAGAATGCGGTGAAGTTTTGCGGTCAGGACTACGAGGCCCTGCGGCAGCAGTGTCTGAGCAGGGGACGCCTGTTTGAGGATGACAGCTTTGGTGCCGAGAGCAAGTCACTCGGCTACAATGAGCTGGGGCCGTACTCATCCAAGACAAGGGGCATTGTTTGGAAGAGGCCAACGGTAAGAAGCAACTTAAAATAATAAGTTCACATTACACTTTTTATATACATTTTTTTCAAAATTTTTCCATCTGTCCTTCAGGAGCTGTGTTCAAACCCAGTGTTCATTGACGATGGAGCCACAAGGACGGATATTCGTCAGGGAGCATTAGGTGAGTTTTATGCTTCCATTTTTAATGCGTCAACAATCCGTCTGTAATAATCCCTCCCCCAACTGCTGACATTATATTTGCATTCGAAAAACCAGTCTTGATCCATTTACAGCATGTGGTAACACACAATGACTTTTCTTTCCCTTATAACCCTTTAACCCTGAAGGTTGCAGAAACCTTCATGTTATACACTAAAAGGTCAAACCTACCAGTGACATTTAAGCACTTCTCTTAAGCTTAAAACAGTCTAGTTAGTTCAAATTTTTTATATATATTCTTATATATATTCTTTATATAGGAATATATGTATTTTCTACTGTTTTATATGAATTGCTTAAATGCTTCTTCTTTCCTTCATGCCCACATCAAGGGATTTTTGGGATTACTCTTTTTGCAGATTTTTTTTGAAAAAAGAAAAAAAAGGCAACATGAAAAACTCTGAAAAACCCTGACAGATCCAGACAGATCTTTATAAATGAATGAAAAATGTATTTTTAAAAATTAGTTTTGGGTTACATTGATACCAGAAATGAACAAGTTTAGCTTAATTAGTAGAGGTGATGATAGTAAAGCTGATCCTACTAAATCACCCATACATGATTCAACCAGATGTTCACAAAGCTGCTGCAGTATCATTTAAAATCATATAGAATTTTTTTGATTATAACTTTTACCTTTTTTTTAGCTGAATGTTGCTGATGATTAATGACCTTGCATCACTAAACTCAATTTTTGGTGCATATTTCATTGTTCATCCAAGACAAAATTAGATATGGCAAAGTCATGACTCAAATTTTAGTTCATCTGTATGTATATTAGTTTTACAGCAGTTACATATTTACTTTAATCTGAAAATAGTGTTATAGTTTGAAACAAAAGTTGTGGCCCCTGTATGAACGGAGTGTGTGTTGGAGGAAATAACACAAAACACACAAGATGGAAATATTATCATTTTTTGTGTTTTCAAACCGTAAATAAAATGCACAGCAGATCACAAGAGTCTATTTTAATTTCTGTGTATTTTAATTCACAATTATTTGCCATATTGTTTCAGGGGATTGCTGGCTTCTGGCTGCCATTGCTTCTCTAACTCTGGACCAGCAGATCCTTGGACGGGTGGTTCCCATGGATCAGAGCTTCACTGACGATTACGCCGGGATATTTCACTTTCAGGTCAGGAAACTTAATTCTAACATTTACCCAACAGGCTTCTTTCTTTGAGTATTTTTGATATGTAATTTAAAATTATTTTTTATTCTTAAATATTATTAAATATTTGAAGGGATCCAGTTTTATTTTTTGAATGAGACCAGATTAACATCTTTCTGTGTGTTTTTAATACATTGTTTCTTTCAGTTTTGGCAGTATGGCGAGTGGGTGGACGTCGTGATAGATGACCGTTTACCCACCAGAGACGGGAAGCTTCTCTTTGTTCACTCAGCAGAGGGCTCAGAGTTCTGGAGCGCTCTCCTGGAGAAGGCTTACGCAAAGTACAAATCGCTCAGACCTGTACGTTTGTTTTTTTTAGTGGAGTGTAAACTGAGGAGCTAAATTTGTTCCTCCCACTTGTGTCTGGCAGGGTGAACGGTTGCTACGAAGCTTTGTCTGGAGGAAACACCATCGAGGGCTTTGAGGATTTCACAGGAGGGATTGCTGAGATTTACACCATGAGCAAAGCTCCACCGGAGCTCTTCCAAATCATTCGGAAAGCCCTGAGTCTGGGTTCACTGCTGGGCTGCTCTATTGATGCAAGTCTCATTTTCATATTTAACTGCACTGCAGGTTGAACACAGACAAAACACACAGTCATGAAGGCACCTGATTAAAGTGTTTATCTCTGATGCTTTTTTTTTTTTTTTTAGATTACCAGCGCCTATGAGACAGAGGCAGTAACCTCTCTGAAGCTTGTCAAAGGACATGCATACTCTGTTACTGGTGCAGAACAGGTAATTATTTTAGTTTTTTGTTTTGTGTCATGCCCAATTATACTCTCCATACTCCTGTTCTTCCAGGTCAGCTACCAAGGCAGGGATGTTCAACTGGTCCGTGTCAGAAACCCATGGGGACAAGTGGAATGGACAGGCCCTTGGAGTGACGGGTAAATTCTGACAGCAAATTGATAACTAGCAGTCTGTTTTTCTTTAATGTGGACACATATAAAAGAAGAAGGAAAACACAGAACTGGTTCTTTTTTCATGTTAGCCTGGTATGAAAAAGTGTTTGCCCCCTTCCTGATTTCCTATATTTTTTTGTATGTTTATCACACTTCAGGGTTTAAGAACATGAAACCAATTGAAGTTTTAGTTAAAGACAGCACAAGCTAAGATAAAATGCAGGTTTAAAATTACCTTTTTATTATTAAGGGAGAAAAAAAGCCAATCAACACTTCTTTTGCACAGGACCATTTTTTTCTGCATTAATAATAACATTTTTATTTTGAAAACTGTGTTTTGTGTTTATTTATGTTGCCTTTGACTAATATTTAAATCGGATGTTCTGAAACACTTAGGTGTGGCAAACATGTAAAGCATAAAATTTCACACCGTTTTACTTTTAAACCTTTCTTTAAATAAAATAAGCAAAACATTCACTGCTTGTTAACTGTGTTATTTTTGTAAAATAGATCCCATGAGTGGAAGAACGTCAGTGAGGCTGACAAATCAAAGTTGAACAATGTGTCGGAAGATGGAGAGTTCTGGTATGTAGAGATTTAAGTCAACGTTTTGTATGTTTATGAACTGCATTTTTGTGGGATGTCATGTGATAGATGATAACACACATACGTTTCTATATGGGCTTTTAGACTTTGCAAATGAAACCTTCAAGATAACAGTTGGTGTGCTTAAATAGTTTATCAGTCAAGTCACAGCAGTTTTGTCTGCATTCTGCCAAATTTCAATAAAGCGAAACTATGCTTAATATTTAATTTCCTGAGGTTCTCATCGAATGCAGACACAGCTATTTATTGATAGTGTAATAGTGTGTTAATGTGTAGTTTTATCAATACTTTCTGTCACATCTGGCCCTTTAGAAACATTCTTGATCTTGATGTGGCCTGAAAAGAAAATAAGTTTGACGATAAAATACATTAAGTATTTGATAATTTTTTGTTAAAATGTCAGACTTAAGGGGAGTGAATATCTCTGCAACACACAACTACATTACTCTTGATTTCAGGATGTCCTACTCGGACTTCATCAAGAACTTCTCCAAGCTGGAGATCTGCAACTTGACCCCGGATACGCTGGAAAGCGATGAGGTTGGCCGCTGGAACAACTACCAGTTTGAAGGGATGTGGAGGGTGGGATCCACGGCTGGCGGCTGCAGAAACAATGCAGGTTGGACAGAAGCCTGGAAAGATTCCCTCATTTCAGAGCTGAAAGCTCTGTGTCGCTTCCCTGTGTAAGACATTTCTCCTCCTCGGTCTATTCCAGCCACGTTCCCCTCCAACCCTCAGTTCGTCGTGCGTCTGGAGGATGTGGATGACGACCCCCTGGATGGGAAGGACGGATGCACCTTCCTGGTGGGGTTGATGCAAAAGGATGGACGGCAGAAGAGGAGGCTTAATGGCGAACTGGAGTCCATCGGCTTCGCCATTTATAAGGTCTTACCAAGTCATTTGACACCCAGTTTGAAGATATTAAACTTTATCAAAGTAATTTTTCTAAAACATTTGTCGTTTTGTTTTGCAGGTTCCAGATCAGGTTTGTGTTTGCTTCAACTCTCTCCTTCATTTCAGTCTCAATCTTGTGTATAAGAAGCTACTAAAGAAAAACAAAACCTTCCTTTATAAGTACAAAGGCCGCAGCAACGTTCGCCTCGGCCCAGACGTGTTGCTGCGTCAGAGAGCCGTGGCGATGAGCAGCACCTTCATCAACACCCGCGAAGTGTGCGACCGCTTCAGACTTCCCCCTGGAGAATACGCCATCATTCCCTCCACCTTTCTCCCTCATAAGAACGGCAAATTTGTTCTCAGGGTCTTCTCAGAGAAAGAGGCCAACACCAGGTATCTGGGATACTTTTGACTGTGTTGCTGTTTTTCCAGTTCAATAACAGAAATAATTCCAAATTTATATTTCAGTCGACTGGAGGAAAAGATTAATGCTAAGATCAAAGAGGTAAAGTTGTAGCTTCTTTTATCTTCAACAGAGCGTTTGCTGAGCTTTAAGATGCTGGTGTTTTCATTTGTTTTCATCGCTCTTTTATAGGAGAAGGTGTCTGAGAGTGACATTGATCCTCACTTCAAGAAAATCTTTAAGGAAGTTGCTGGCAGTGTAGGTCCAGAAGCACAAATGTTCCCTTTAAAACAAGTTTTCAATCTTTTCTCCAAACTCATTATGGAAAACTAAAAGGTCATAATTTGTGTTTTTGTTGTTGAACAGGACATGAAGGTATCTGCCTTTGAGTTAGTGGAAATTCTGAACAACATTGTCTCTGGCCGTAAGTATGCCGAGAAGTTAAATATAAAGTGTCTCGCACGTGTTACAGAGTTCCTGCTTAGAGTGTGTAAAAACCTTAAAGCGAATAATTTTTTTCATTGCAGTGGAATAACTGCACACTGTTGTTGCTTGAAGAGTTTGTTGAGGAAAATCTTGCAACAAACTCTGTCTCATCTGAACAAACATCCTTGTCTGAGCTAAAGTCCTTTCGAGCTGCACATGTTTATGTTCTGCTAGGCCACAAACAATGGCACAGAGAAAGTATCTAATGGTTGGCATGGAAACTTTGCAACCACAAGATCCCTCTCTTTGTTGTGCTTCTCTGAAAGTGATCTTTGGAGATGTTTCCTGGAAATATAAATATTTGTTTTTATGCAGCTTTAAGCCAGAGAATAGAAATAGAATAAACCTACTGATTACGATTTGGTTTTTCAACATTTGTCAATGTGTGGTAATGCAGCTGATATAAAAGATGAATTCATTTTAAAGTTTGATACACATTACCGTAGTGAGCAACTCATTGGTGTCTTTCTTTTCCAGGCTCTGACATCAAGACACATGGATTCACCCTCGAGACGGCGCGTCTCATCGTCAGTCTGCTGGATGTATCCTCAATTAGAGATGGCACTCAAAGCAGTAATTCTGTAACAATGTAAAACTCTTGATGTCAACATGAATTGATAAAGCTTTAAAATCTTAACATTGTCAGAAAAATGAAAGTGCCAAGTTGGGGCTGAAGGAATTCCATGTTCTCTGGAACAAACTTCAGAAATACCTGGTATGACGTGTTCTTCTTCTCTCATAAGTCATTTATAATCATTTTTACAGCTTTACCCAGGGTTCAAGCTTGTTGCTCAAAACATTGATATCAACGTCCATGTTTGAAACTGAGAAATATGTAATATTGGTAAGAAGAAGGATGAGTTTGAAGATGTCAGAACATTGCCAAAGATTGATAAAATTGTGTTTGAATTGCACAGCTATCACTCAAGTCCGTGTCAGTAATAGCAAAGTTTCCGTTTGAGTTAATGAAGTGAAAACGTATCTAGAGATTTATCCAGTACGTAAAATGAAGTCCTAACAGACAGGCACGCTATGCAAGCATTTAAAAGCTCACTTTTGTGTGTCTGTTAGCCACCACTGTGAAAAGAAATGCTTGTAAAAAGCTATAATCTACCCTCTTACCTGTTTATGTATGGCATATTTCTTCAAGGTGGTGCCATTACATACACAATATCATCATCCATATAGTAAAGTTTTGTTTCAAAAAAAGGTTATTATAAATGACTACGTGTCATGTGGCTCTGTGATACTCCAGATAGACTACAGGCAATTGTCCACCTGCTTCCTGTCAAGTCAATAATAAATGAAGGTCCTTAAATAAACAAATAAACTGTTTATTTGGTCTGAAAAACACAATATAAATTGTAATTTATGCATGTTTCACACCACTCCTTGCTTTCCAGTGAGTTTTTAAATGCCTTACAAATAAATGTCAGCCATTCTGTAAAACCTGGCCATGTGATCAAGCTTTTAATGTGTCGATGTAGGAGATCTTCAAGAGTCACGACACAGACCACTCAGGTACGATGAGCTCCCTGGAAATGAGAGCCGCCGCTACTAAAGCAGGTAACAGACACGTTAACAAATGTTCACCGCAAAAGTTTGAGATAAAAAAAAATATATAGCTGAAATAAAGTGCTGAACGATTATTTTCATGGTTTTGTCTTCTCACTAAATTGCTTGCAAGCCTGCTTCTCCAGCACAGCTTTGCAATCGCATGGCGGCGGTTCTTTTTCTGAGTGTTTGTTGTGTCTGACGAAGCACTGCAGGAAAAAAAAGCAAACCACTGACTCAGATGTTTGTGTGTGTGTGTGTGTGTGTGTGTGTGTGTGTGTGTGTGTGTGTGTGTGTGTGTGTGTGTGTGTGTGTGTGTGTGTTTTCAAGAGACATGCGAGTTCAATTACAGCAGAACTGGAAAAGCCAGTTAGGCAGCTTCCGCCCAGCACTCAAGTTTTGTTTCACGCATGTAAACTTTGGCACAACAGTAAAAGGTGCACGTTTAAAACAACACACCATAAAACTGTGCTGGAGCTTGATACCTTTCAGTAACCACACCTGACCAGCAGATTGAGGACTAACACCTTTTATCTTTAAGAGTGACACATACCAGCTACACGATAACACACAGCTCATCTTTCCTTTTGCAGGTTTCAGTGTGAACAGCGCTGTGCTGCAGGCCATCGTCAATCGCTATGCAGATGCTCAGTTTGAAATCGACTTTGACAGCTTTGTGAGCTGTCTCATTAAGCTGGAAATGCTCTTCAGTGAGTGACACCAGAGCAAATAGAGACATTTCACAGCATAATGGTGTTTGCTTTAGTAATTCATCTGTTTGTCCGCCTCTCCCACAGAAATGTTCAAAGCCCTGGAGAGAGGAGACTCAGGGAAGATTGAGCTGAACATGCAACAGGTGGGGGACATAATAAAATGTCTTTACATGATTGTTGTTTAAGAGATTTTTGAGTTTGTTTTTTTCTGTTTCCTCTTGCAGTGGATGTGCCTGGCGATCTATTAGCTCTGAGGATAAACACAAGAAATATTCAAGAACAAGGAAGAGAAGAAAAAGAAGAATTTGAAAAGAAAGAGAATTTAACTAATCTATTTTATGCGCCATAGATTCCACTAAATAAAGAAAAATAAAAATACCAAGAAATGTGTCTCTTTATGTCTGATTTTGAACAGTATTACCTGTTTTCTATCTCTACTCGAGTGTGAATTATGGTGACTTAACTGGCAGCAAACATGCGAGCCAGAAAGGGCTGTCTGGCATGAACAATAAGGGGTGTGGAAACATTTGATCTGCACATATCACACAGAGCCTGTTTAACTGAACACACAGTCACATACGAGGGAGAGGCAGCCAGCCACAGGTAGACGGAAACTGTTCAAAACCCCTTCAAGATGTCAGGCATCGCAACCAAACTTCAGAATGTCAGAGAGAAATCCAAGGGGATTGGGACCAACTCTCAGGCAGTGAAATACCTGAACCAAGACTTTGAGGAGCTGAGGAGGAGCTGTCTGGAGAGAGGACAGCTGTTTGAGGATGACTGCTTCGAGGCTCTGCCTTCATCCTTAGGCTTCAATGAGCTCGGACCAAACTCCTACAAAGTGCGGGGAGTCACCTGGACGAGACCCACTGTGAGTGTTGTTAAATGGAGATTTATGGGAAGCTACGGTAGTCAGAGATTGTTAGAGCATAACTCGAGGATGAAAGAAGGCTTTCATGCTTTTAATAGGGATTTTTGCAGGTAGGGAATGATTATTCTCTATAATCTTGTTTTATATTTTAAATTCTGTCGTAAGTATGTGCATCACTATCATAACACTTAAAGGGTCTACAGTTCCAAATAGTTCTGCATTTCTTCAGTGAGGTTCTGTTAAAACTGCAGTATGTAACTTTTTTAATGTTTATTTTGGTTTAAATTATCATTATATCATGACAATATTTCTGCAGAAAAAAGATAATCTAATAAAAAAAATCAAGCTCTTCTACCTTCTCCCTGGTACTGCAGAAATACACCACTCAGTAGGAAACAACCAATCAGAGCCAGGAGGAGGGTCTTAGTGCTGTCAATCACTCTTGCACTCACACCATTCCCCTTGCTCTCTGTTATGCTACACTGATTCACAACAACATAGCCTGCCAAGAATGCTAAGGCTAGTTAGCACAGACACTGATGACGGAGGATAAATGGTTTTCTTTGAACACTAAGTTGCTTCTCTACCATTGGCACGATTGGCAGCACATGGTTTCTCCTCCTGACTCTGATTGGTTCTTTTTGTCTGGTAGTTCAGGAAGGAGGTGGGGGAGCTCGATCTTTTCACAGATTACCTGTCTTATATTATATTGTGATGATGTGGTGACAGTTGAAAAATATTTATATGTTTTTTTGTAAAAGTATCATACTGCAGCTAAGGGTTTATTAACTGCTAATTTAGTAACTACACTAGCCAACTCTCTTAGTATCTTGTCTTATTATAAATCCTGTTTTGAAGCCAAGCTATGGCTAGCATAAGAAATTGTGTGGCACACTACCTCCAACCTTCAGTTTTCATAAAACATTGTTTGCATAAACAATTTGAGCTGTTTGGAGACAAAAAGGATGAAAAATGGCTTTGGTCCATGCTGGAGTAGTCGTCACCTGAAGACCTCAGGAACAAACTTATCTGGATTTACCTTAACTAAGTTAACTAAGGCCCACTTCAAACATAATGAACTGTCACTTTAAAGACATCTTAAAAGGGTCAGATAAGAAGGTTAAACAAGGATGAACCACAGTTTGACTTGTCTTATTGACCCTTTTTTGCAGAAGTTGTGCCAAAACCCAAAGTTCATCTCTGAAGATGCTACAAGGACTGATATTTGTCAGGGAGCACTTGGTGAGAAGCACAAACACACACAATTTTTTAAAATAACTTGACCTACACATGTCAATTCTCTTTGAAATAAATCACATTCATAAGTTATTCACCAGAAAATTAGACTATCAAAATTTTACATGCAACATATTTCTTTCTTGAGCTCTTCAGATGCGGTTGCATGCTTATCTAGCTTTTCAACAGAAACACATTCACCCTGACACAGACTCTCTGTGAATACTGATACTGTTAAACCTGACATCACGGCTCGATAGCCTCCTGCTTCTTTTCTGTGTGCAGGAAAAACCTGAAGCAAAAAATCAGTGTCTATGCTGACAAATGTCAGCATAGACACTGATCCCAGCATCTCCATCTTGTTTCTGTGCCTTCGCCCTGTCAACCAGAAATTTTCCACAAGCTGGTGTCACTAAGTTACACTGAAAGATGAGGCTAAGATTTAAATTTCTTTTTTTGTGCAACCAATCTCCACAGAAACCATCTGAAAAGATGTGGATGGTAGATTAGTTTTTAACAGTGCAGTTTTTCTTCTTAATTTAATTTGATGTTATAATTTGTGTATTTGTCTTGTGTCCTATTAGTAACTTGAACAAATTAAGTGCGCACCTCCTCTCTACTGTCTGTCTTCACTTCATCCTGTAATGTTTTCTACCTGTATTTTGTGCTCTGTCTATTTTGCGTACAAGTAATCTCTAAATTAAGAGAACATTAGGCCTAGCAGCACAGATCTGTTTGATGGAAATGACCAACATGATCACTAAGTTCTTTGGAATTATGTTGCAGTGAATTATTCCATGTACTGCATTAGGCCTTCACTGGTGATTTTCTTTCCCAGGTGACTGCTGGCTCCTGGCGGCTATTGCCTCCCTAACGCTCAACAAGCAGGTTTTGTCCCGTGTTGTGCCCTGTGACCAAAGCTTTACTGAAAACTACGCTGGAATTTTTCACTTCCAGGTGCAACACTGCCTCAGTTAGAGTCTTGATTGGGTTTAAGAGACGAAAAAGTTAGATTTGACTTGTAGGATCATCTTTTCTTGCTCTCAGTTCTGGCAGTTTGGTGACTGGATAGATGTGGTTGTTGATGATCGCCTGCCCACCAGAGACGGGGAACTTCTGTTTGTTCGCTCAGCGGAGGGCTCTGAGTTTTGGAGCGCCTTGCTGGAGAAAGCCTACGCTAAGTATGGATGACTATGAATATTTAATTGTTGGAGCTTTTTATAGGTGTGGTCCTTACCTAAGCTATTTTGCTTTAAGAATAAATGGATGCTACGAGGCTCTCTCTGGAGGCAGCACCATTGAGGGCTTTGAAGATTTCACTGGGGGCATCGCAGAGCGACACGAACTAGCAAAACCAGATCCACGTCTCTTCAAAATAATCCAAAAGGCCTTTGAACAGAGGCTCTCTTTTGGGATGCTCCATTGATGTTCGTCTGAGTTCTTCTATCACTACTGTGGTTGCTATCTTTGAGGTATTTGTTTCACATTATGGCTTTTTTTGTTGCAGATCACCAGTGCAGCTGATTCTGAGGCGATCACACATAGCAAGCTGGTGAAGGGGCACGCTTACTCTGTCACAGGAGCCGACCAGGTGAGACTCCAGGAGTTATTTGGTCAAAACGTGTCTTCCTACTGGAAGCAGAGTTGTTTGATTTTCTGATCTGCATTAGGTTGAGTATCAAGGAGACGTTGTGCAGCTGATCAGGATCAGAAACCCGTGGGGTCAAGTGGAGTGGACGGGTCCATGGAGTGACAAGTAAGAGCCAGCATGTTCTCCGAGAGGTTTGCTAATCGGAGTATTCTGGTACAAACATCACAAACATCCGGGGTGCAAGGATGATGTAGCTTCACAACTTTACTGATCCTCTGAATCTTGTATGAGGAGAATACATGCTCACATTTGATTTTCTCTCCTCACTCCATAGAATAGCACAAAAACCTTTTGTCAAAGAATGTAACTTTTAAAAAAATTGGAACGTTTGTATCAAGCAAATTTATTTACATAATTCCAATTTTCACAATTTTATGACCAATAGAAACACAGCTTATGATATTGCTTCCCATCTGTAGTTGAGCCTACTTTGTGCTGTCAGACAGGTTCCATTAAAGCAATGTCTCTATTCTACATGTTGAGGAGTTGTCAGGCCTGGATGTGGCTAGTGAAATTTAACCAAAGAAATCAAATTAATCACAGATGATTTACATTTTAATAAAAGAACACATCTAGTGCTTTCCACTTCAGGTTTTCCTTATCTAACATTAGAAAGAGGACTGTACACCAACTTTGCCGCTTTTGAAGGATAACTAGAGCAGTAGACAAGCATGCAGCAAATTCAGAATTGACTACAACCGTAATACACAGAGTATTCTGCAAGATGATGCTGCAATCCAATGGAAGCACATATAGGGTGAAGATATGTGGTGTCTCTATGAACAACAACTCCAACACAAATCCAGTTTGAAACATATTTGTCAAATTTTTTGGTTACATTTCTTACACTGCTTCTTCTAAATCTCTTCCTTTCCTCCTTCTACTCCCAAACTGCCCGAACATGACACATGCTTGTGTCATGGTTATAACACACATAGACGAACACACCCTGTGGAAAGGGTGGAAAATCTTGAACAACAGCCGTGTCAATGTGTTTATGGTTGCTATGTAGGTGTGGAGCCATCCCCACCACTACAAGTCTCACTCTTTATGTTTCTGTGTTCCAGCTCTTATGAATGGAGATCTGTGAGCAGTGAGGATCGGGAGCGACTGACTAACCGATCTGAAGACGGAGAATTCTGGTAACTCTAAAAAAATAAGAAATCTTTATTTATTTATTTATTTGCTCTTTTCATGGAGGAAACCATTTTTGTTTTAATTTCCTGTTTTTTCACCTTTGCTTCCACAGGATGTCCTTTCCCGACTTCTTCCGTGAGTATTCCCGACTTGAGATCTGCAACCTTACCCCTGACTCTCTGACAGATGATGAATACCAGAAATGGGCGAAGACAGAGTTTGAGGAGACATGGAGGAGAGGTGTGTCAGCTGGAGGCTGCAGGAACTATCCAGGTAGGCCAAGTCTGAACAGCACATTTACTGATACCGCTTGTAACAGTGCCTGCGCTAATTACTCTGACTGCTGCAGTCTGGAACTCAGTTGATGAATGTAGAGATGAGAGGCTTACAATGAAAAAATACAGTAAAAATAGGATTTTCAGCAACATAAAAAGGTTTTAGAATTGATAAAGTTATGGCAGCAGTAGCTTGTTTCTGCTGCTTTGTTCAGTCATCATAATTTTAGTGGCACTTTTAGGGCTGCAGACAGCTGTGGTATAAGTTATTTCATTAAAATAAATATATCTCAGTATGCTTTTTAACCACTGATTACATTTAATTAAATATGTAATTAAATTAAAATGTTGGATTTTTTTTTATTTTTAGAGCAATGTTGTACTACTACAATATATTTTTTCTTTAAGTACAAGTAAAGAATAAAATATAGATTTATTCTGACATTATTTTGTTCATCTTTCCCAATAGAACAAATAAATAATGGAAATGCTGTTTGTTTTATACCAAAACACAGGGTTGGCCACGTCAAACCTGCCCTTCAGTTGTTCCACTAACACTTGCTCCCCTTTTTAGACACATTCTGGACAAATCCTCAGTTTGTGATCAAGCTGGACGAGGTGGACGACGACCCCAATGATGGTGAGGAGGAGGGATGCACAGTCATTGTGGGCCTGATGCAGAAAAACAAGCGCCGTTTGAGGAAAGTGGGGGAAGACATGGAGACCATTGGATTTGCAATTTATGATGTGAGGGGGTAAAATAAAAATGAAATCAGTATTTGAGAATGTGTAGCATTTTATAAGAGTCTAATATTGGATTTCCTTTCCTTTTTTATAGCTTCCCGAGGAGGTACATCATCCAGAGAGTCTACTGGCTGCACTGGGATATTTCAAATTCTAAAACACTTTCATTTCTTAAAGGATGTAGATAATTATTTCCAAAATGAAAGCGTGTTCAGGGATGCTTTTTCTTTTAGATATCTTAATTGAAGGAACAAAACAGACAAATATGTGAAAAAAGAGAAACGCCACAAAGTTGTCAAAAACACTCCTTATGATGGTTAGAAAAAAAAGAGAAATGTTGTGTAACAGTAAGATTTCTGGAGACCTAACAAGCCAGGACCCATGTACAAAATTACCTGTTGTGACAAAAACGTTAGTTTGTAAAATAAAAATTCATAGCATTCACATAGACATAAATTCTGGTCCACTTCAGACCAGCGTTGTTACTCTGATAGCCACAGCAGTGTGTCAACATGTTTGCCAAAAAATTCTGCTTTATATTAGCGGATCATGTGGGCTTTCTTACAAAAGTACACTATCTGGTTCTTTTTGCAGTACTCTGGCAAGACACAGGTGCACCTGAAGAAAGATTTCTTCCTGTACCACCGTGCAGCAGCACGCTCCGAGACCTTTATCAACCTGAGGGAGCTGTGCAACAGCTTCTGTCTTCCCCCTGGAGAGTATCTCATTGTTCCCTCTACCTTTGAGCCCAACAAAAACGGGGACTTCTACGTGCGGGTGTTCTCTGAGAAACAAGCAGATTTCCAGTATGCTACCAGTGCCACCAAACTATATAGTCATGCATACAATAATTTAGTTTCTGCAATATTGAGCTAAAGTTTGCTTCTTTCAGAGTGATTGATGATCCAGTAGAAAGTCATGTGGAGAAGGTATTGTTTTAAATTTGTGTTAGCGTCATTTAATTTTGACAGCAAATGAAAACTCGCCTTTAATACATTTAGATTGATATCGATGAAGACGACATCAGTGACAAATTCAAGAGGCTTTTTGGACAGCTTGCAGGAGAGGTGAGCGTGATATAAACAGATTTCTACAGTCTCATGCTGCCAAATCTCTACTTTCGAAATTAAAATAATAGTGTTTGTCTCATCGCTCAGGATGTGGAAATTTCTGCATTTGAGCTGCAAAGAATCCTCAACAGAGTGGTAATGAGGAGTAAGAGATTCCTGCTTCCTTAATCACCCAGATGTAACATTAATGCTCAATAGATTCAGGAACAATTCACATTTTCTTTATGCATTTTTCAAGGAGAAGACATCAAAACCAGTGGGTTTGGTCTTGCAACTTGCCGCAATATGATAAACCTGCTGGATGTATCCTTTCTAAACAAAATCTCTGAAATTATCAATTTCCACAAATTCACAGTTTATCAGAGAACGCTTGAGAAAAATGTGAACTCATCTTTAAAATAATGAAAGCATGAGCAGAACTGGTCTCTATAACAAGAAAATGACCCCCAAAAATATCAGTACATCCACAAAATACTAAGAATTGAGAAGCGGGAGATCTTTGAGAAGTTTTTAATCTTGTGATCTTTGTCTATTATTCCTTAACAAATATGTAAAAGAAAGATGGAAGTGGTAAGCTGGGCCTGGTAGAGTTTAAGATCCTGTGGACAAAGATCGAGAAATTTCTGGTTTGTTATTTATTTTTACCTCTAAAACATATCTGCAATAGTAGTAAGCTGCTGACAGCAGACAGAAACTTCTTGTTTCTCCACTTAGGACCTGTTCAAATCAAGAGATGTAGATCAGAGTGGGTGCATGAGCTCCTCCGAGATGCGGGTGGCTGTCGAGGAGGCGGGTGAGAAACACATTTATCACGTTATATTTCCCCTTATGAGATTTAAGTAAGAGAAAAACAGTTGTGTGATTGGCCTGTTTCTACAGGTTTCTCTCTGAACAACTCTCTCCATCAGATCATTGTGGCTTGCTACAGTGAAACGAACCTCACCATCAACTTTGACAACTTTGTGAGCTGCCTGATTCGCTTGGAGACACTTTTCAGTGAGTTTTGTTCCACTTATGGAGATTTTGTTTCACTTGGTACCAGGAAGCTAACATAAAAGTTATGATCTTTGTTACTTCACATCTCTATAGACACTTTTGAGGGGCTGGACAAAGATGGCTCTGGTACCATCGAGCTGAACTTCATGGAGGTAAAAGCCAGGATGTGTGTTGAATTTAAAAAAATGACTGGCTGGAAGGAAAAGCTGAAAGACTAACTTGCTAATGCTTTTATCCACAGTGGCTGAATGTGACGATGTTGTAACAGAGCTGCAAGCAAACACAGAAGAATCAAGATGTTTTGTAGGAACGTATTTGGATTAAATAACTGCATAAACAAAATTGCTTAGAGTCATCAACTCTGAACCCTTGTTTGTTTTTCGCTATCTGCAGACAGAGGTTTGCATACAAGTTAATCACTAGGGATAAGTTTTGAGGGAACAATTATTGCTAATGCTTGCCAACACATTAAAAAAGGACAATCAGCAAACATCAGGTAATTCTTTGGAAGAAGAGGGATCTGCCTGGGCTGAAAAATATGGCACCTTTCATTTTGTTCTCTTTTAGACTGGAAAACCTCCACAAAAGAGCATTAAATTGGGTAGAAACTACTTTCTCCAATATCTCTGAAAGAATCAAAGTTTTGAGATCAGTACATAATGTGAAAAAAAATAATAAGTTATTTTTTTAATCAAACCATTTACAGTTGCATGTAGCATTGGGGACCAAATAGGAAGTAAAGCTGCTTTTAATAACAACAGGGACAGAGGCTCAAATAGGAGGAAAATCTTCTTTCAAGAGCCATGCAGGTTTGAGATCAGCAGGGTTTCATTTAACCATTTAACCATTTAACCATTCCTTTAAGAACTGTAAAAATACTGAAAACTGATTTAAAACAGCTGAGCAGGAAAAAAAATACTAATAAACAGCAATCAATATTTCAACTGTAACCTGTCTTAAGATTTATTAAAATAGCTGTTGAATCACAATGGTAGTTTTTGTATTTTGAATTATTTTCCCATGTATTGAGGTAGGATCATCTGAGTCAGTGAGCTGACCAAAAAGGAGCTGCCATAACTGATTTGCAGAGGACACCTCATAAAATAATGGAGTTAACGGAAACCCCAACGCCTCCTCTGCTAATGAAGGAGCAGAATGACTGTAGTCAGGTGATTCCTCAGAACCGCTTCTCCACAGACTGCTACAGGAGATCCCTCCTACTCACAGCATTAACCACATTTAAATCACTCATTGAAAAATCTTATGTAATGAGAACTACTGTAATAGCTTATTTCTCCACTAGGATGGAGAAGGTGTCATTGAATTGAACTGAACTGAATTAAATGTTCGCTTCATTACAGCAGCTTCGCCAACTCTTAAATGTGTGGTCGTTCTGTTTTATTCTGAGGTTTAGAGTGGCTGAGAAACATCCTCGTACCAGTGAATAAGACTCTTTTCTTCGAGAATAAAACAGAAAAAAAGGTTTGTGAGATTTGAACTAGGCTGTTCCTCTTTAACCAAACAAAGTTAGAATTTACAGATTCAAACTCTAGAGTTTATATTTGAATGCATTTTTTTCTTTTGTATTTATTGGCCCTTACTTGTTAAAGTTCCTGTCTTAATTCTCACATATATTAACCAAAAACGGAGTTCAGTACTGCGATATGCCAGCAGATGTCCCAGTTCTCACAGATTTGTGAGGCCGTTGCTCTTATGTCACTGCCTCTGCTGGGGCCAGGCTCCCAGAGTGCTTGCAGCAGCATGTAGGCTTCAGCCCACAGAGAGCTATGCAGCAGTCATTTCCTGCCCTGCTGCGTCTGACTTGCATTTCCCCTTTTTGGTGCTTCTAATGTTGCTGCCGTCTGCAATTTAAGTCCAGTCTGACCACATTCACGCAAAATCTTTTCTCTTATCATTCCTTTCCTAAACAAATGATCCACTAGTCGACATATATAAATTGTGTTTTGCTACTTTCATACTTTAATGATGACATTGTTGGCAGGTAAGCTCGGACCTAGTGCTTTTGCAGTAGAACCGTTGCTTTTTGTCCGGATGTGGGGCGGGACTGCAACTCTGAAAACCATAAATCCACCCTTAGGGGAAGCAGTGCCGCTGTGATGATGAGGCAGATGATCTGTATTTAGTTTTTGCTCAGAAAGAGGCGGGAGCTCCACCAATGCTGTTGGTCTGAATAAAAAAGAAATGAGCTCCGTCTACCCTGAGCAAAGATAAGGAGCATTTTTCTTCCAGCGCTCCTTCTAATTAAGGCTGTTGTTGGTCAAGGAAATTACAACTGAAGCATGCTGTCCCTCTTTTTAATAGTCTTTTTTCAGAAAGACCTTGGATTAAAACTAAGAAGCTTAAAAGCAAAACTGAATTTCAGAGTGCACTAATGAGGATGTCGCTCCATTAGTAGATTGCTAAGACTGCTAACATTTTCCCCTCTTCTCAAATTCGACCAGTGAAGTTTACCTCTCCTCCTCAGGTGATGAAAACACAACAGAAGAGGAACATTTTGTTCTCAGTATTGATTTTAAACTTGAAAAAACCTGTGAGCTGTTTCCATGGTGGAAACCATTTGTGTTGCTGCTAATTGGGAACCAGTTCTCTCCTGTCTAGAAAGTGTAATTCATGGGGATGAATTAATTTTGATTCATTAAGACATTTTTTATTTTATGATGTTTAGTCATCTCCCATTGAAGGACTGAATCACCTCCTAATTCATCCAAGTCCTCCAGAGTCCAACTCATGACCTGAGTTTATGATTTAGGTGTGCTGACAGATACAAATTTAAAAATTGCAGGACAATATTTTGTGTTACTATTGTGAAAACAATAAAAGTAACGATAAGGTAACTCTAAATTTTATGGCACAGAAATCATAGTGCCATAAAGAACTCATTTGTTTTGGGGTTTTTTTACAAATGGGAAAAATATTCCCTTTCATTATATGTTTCTTTAAAACACTGGTCACATAAAGAACTCAATTTAATCATATATTAAAAAGTATTGATGCTCTTATTAAACAAACAGTGGAAAACATTATAAAACTAAAATTCCTGACAATACAGAGAGTTTTGGAGAATTTTAAACGTTATTAATTAAAATTTATTGCGACAACAATAAATTTAAATTCTTATTGTGATAAGAAATTCATCAACATTTCACAGATTAACTACAGTTTGATGATTTCAAGTTTTTTATTTCTGTTAATTATAACATCTTTCTGCTCACAGCTGATAAAAAAGGACAAATTAGATCAGATAAATTTAAATAGTGCAGAAATGTGAATGTGTGTCTAATAAAAAAATATATTTATCGCCCGTTTAAAGATTGTCATTTCCATAAGTTATTTTTAATCTGATAAACAAGCCTCGTCGGAACTCATATTCTACGTTATTGAGTATTTTATGAGAAAAATAAATACATGTGTGAGGTGAAGTATTTCATGGAACATTATAGTAGCATTCATAATCTAGAGCTGCAGAAACTGATAGTAAAACCTACATGACATCAGAATGGGACTCCATATCAGTAAGCGCCTCATTGCAGGTGACTCATATTGGCACCACGATGTCACCCTGTGTTATAAAAGTTTATAAAATGATCTTATTTGGATTAAATAGCTGTACTGCATAACATCAGCTACTTTCAGTAGGACAAAGCACCAGGACACATTCTGGTTTATCCTGGTGGTTCCATAATTTAAAAACATCCTACAGCTAGGATGTGGTGGAAGAGGTGATTCCATCACATCCTTAAGGTATAAAACTCCTAAAGATGTGACATTTTACACCACACCTTTAGGATGCGTTGGAAAGGGAGATTCACGTCACAGATATACAGCATCTGTGCGATGTGATCAAGTAAATACACACCAGAATATCTGAGGAATGTTTCTGACACTGGGACACAGACGCCAAAGACAGCGCTGAAGACAAAATGGGTACCTAATAAAGTGGCCTGTAAGTGAAAATTGCAAGGGCCTGAAACTGAAACTACATCCAGAAACCGTGTGATTGGCCAAATGTTCTTTAAACCAGGATGGAGTCCAAGATATAAAGTTGTTTTTGTTTTTTAGCTGCAACAGTGGATGAGATCTTTTGTTATTTGCAGCCATTTATGGTCTGTTGGAGCTGAACCATTCATGTTCTCCTTTATCCCGCTTATCACCGGCATGTGCTGTCCCAGTTTCAACAGGTAGCTTCTTAAATTCCCTAACCGTCTTGTCTCCACTTGTCCTACCTGTTACCTTAAAAGGAGACCTGGCTGCGTCTCAGCAGCAGATGGGTTAAAGCCTGAACAGGTTCGCTTTCCATATAAGGCTATGAGTTGCTATGAGTTCAACACCTGGAGTCTCACTTGGAAAACCTTAAGTCAGTTTATGGACTTGCAGCACTAAACCAAATTCTAATGGGGACTTAAACGTTTGGACTTTGTAACGCAGTCCGAGCAATGGCAGAAAGAAAACCGTGATTCGGGATTTGCATGAGATATATAATTAAAAGCCGAGGTTGCAGCTGTAACTGTGTCGTACCTGCGCCGACGTGGGTGTGTCTGTTGTTGGAGGTGTTGCACTTACTGCAGCTCCTCCTCCATGAGTCAACCTGCTGCTCTTCCTTCTTATAACCCGCTCAGCAGCCTGACTGCAGCTGCCATTTTTTCTCTGCTGCCTCTTTCCTTCACACATCACAAGCACAATGGTGAGTGAGTGAGTGCGCGAGCGAGCGAGCGAGCACACTTCCTGTGAGACTGTGGTGGATTTTAGATGAAATGGGATCTTGAATAAGAGTTCAGTTGTATTTGTTTGGCTCATAGGAAATGCAAGCATTATGTCTTTTATTGTTTGTTTTTGTTTTAGTCACTTCCTTATTTTCGAATATGGTGGAACATGTGAGTTTGTAGATATGTAGTTTTAAAGCAATTTAAAACTACATATCTATAGTCTGGAGCTTCTCGGGTGTGAACTATTTAATGGGGCTGAAAATGAACCTGGTGGCGAAAAGGGTTTGTACAAGGTGTGGTTTGCCTCCAAAATGGAGGGAGCTCTACGAGTTTGAAACTTGTTGAGGGTCGCTGAGGGCAGAGTTTCTTGTGCTAACTTGTTCCAGAATGACTGGAATGCAGTTGAACCCAAGGCCTAAAACTTGGCTGGGAAGCAGCACTTTAATTCAAAGAAGAGAGAAGTTCATAAAGCTTTTTGTTAACTTCATGGCCTCAACTGGACTGACATTTTTGCACTCAGTTTTGAAGTTGTGAAGAGCTTCCTGTTTCTTCAACTCTGTTCTGCTTTTCTTCTCAGAACCAGAGTAGAAGTAAAGAGTAGCTGATGAAGCTCCAATCCAGGCCCGAATTTGACAGAAGGGTCTGGATTGTGGCAGTTTCTAAAGTATTAATACATTTTTAGAGCAGAAAACTGATCATTTATCTCAGCACACTCTTTAGCAAAGCATTTTTTCCTTCCTTTTTTTTTTAAGGAATACCCATTTCAACCCTAAAATGCAAATTTCTGTTTTCTCAGGCATCTGGAGTGCAAGTCGACGACCAAGTGAAGGACATCATCAGTGACATGAAAGTGGTGAAGAGCGACGCGGATGCAAACGAGCGCATCAGAATTGTGGTCTTGGAAATCAAAGAGGGTTTTATCAAAGTGGAAAACGTCTTCAGAGAAAAGGATTTGAGCGGAGAGAACGACGTCTTCAAGTTCTTCTTGAGTCAGCTGGACAAGGACAAGTGTCGCTACCTGCTGTACGACTGCCACTTTGAGACCAAGGAGTCCAGCAGGAAAGAGGAGCTGGTCTTTGTGATGTGGTACTTGCAGATATTTCTCTCGGGCAAAATTTGTAATTTTTTAAGTAGTCGGAAATGTGGGGCAACTGTGTGTATGAGAACTGAACAGGATTGGCAAGCTGGCTGACTTATTTCTTTGTTCCAGGGCTCCTGAAACTTCTCCCATCAAATCCAAAATGCAGTACGCTAGCTCAAAAGACTCTCTTAAGAAGGTTTTGACAGGTAGGTTTTTGCATTCTTAATTTAGGCAGTGTTGTAAAAATCCCATGTTTCAACTCTTGAGTGACTTAATGTTTCACATTTATTTAAAATTTAATTTTTGTGTGCATGTATCTTCTCAGGCATCAAACACGAGCTGCAAATGAACGACCTCTCAGATTACGGCACCAGGGACCAATTTGCAGCAAAGATCAGCAAAAACGTTATCAAAGTTGAAGGCCATGATGTCTAATAAATAAAATCAAATCCTGTTTTTGAAAAGCCGAATCTGATCTCCACAGCTTCTAATCTTCTAATTCCGTTTGTTTAATCTGGTCTCTTAAAAAAATAAAATAAAATGGTGGTGGGAGGAAATTGTCAGATCCCTCCTGTTCCTCTAAAGCTTTGTACATATGGTTAAATTCTTGCATGTTCACGTACAATTGATCTGGGTACATAAGCTGTAAAATCCTTTCAGGTTTACAAACTCGGTATGACCGGGCTTATAGTTTGACCTACAACTGCATTTCTTAGACTTTTACACTGGCCACTTGGAAATACTGTACATCTATGTATCTAAAAGAACTGAAAATTACAAGAAAGTCAGTCAATGCATTGTCAAATAAAGTAAGTGAAACAACTTTTGTACTTTTTTTTTTTTTTAGTTGAAGTCATTTGTCTAGTAGGTACATTTGCACATTAATTGAGGCTCAAGATCTTGCATTTTATACCTCCAGATAGCTGGCTGTCCTGCAGAATGTGGATACAGCAGAAAAACCTAAAGTGCATTAATTGACTTTAGAATACTAAGTGAAAAAAAGTAATTCTGAGATTTGACCTAATGTAATGAATTTAGGGGGTTAAAAACTGCAGCGTTCTGTTTTAAGCATAACTGAGTATAAATGTGACTGCCTAATTTATCTGACAAACTGTCTTAATGCATCTGATAAACCTAAGTTTTCTATTATGGCAACTAAAACCTTTGTGCTCAACAGCTAACTTAACTTCCCAAAAGTCATTGCATCTTTTAAGGAAATGAGATTTCCTGCTTTGAACCACGAAGGGCTAAGCAAACTAAAAATGCAATTGATGTGTGGCGGCGTCTCAGTGATGTCACCTCTACTTCTCAGATTCAAACCATATATGGAATAGTTTGGCAGGAACTCGTCTTCGATTCGAAACGGACCTGCTATATGCTTTTAACTCTGCATCTGTGTGAAACTGCACCACAATGGCTTTCTGTTGCAAGTTGAAGTTTAAACAATACTGGGTTTTAGTTTCACTTCTACAAAGAGTCTTTTAAAAGCAGATATGGATCAAGCCTGAAACCAAAGCACACAACGTTCATTGTGCAAAATGTTTCCTGGTGTAACTCGAGCAAAAAGAGGCTGAAACCATTTTAACGTTGTGCTAAATTTATGACCAAATTTGACATGTAGTAAGAGCGTTGCAGTGCTGTAATACTTCCTGACAGCAGACCTGTGACCGTTTTTTTTTTAACCCAGGCAGGATGTGTGACTGTTAATGGGGGTGTTTGTCGCATGAATGCCATACAGGGCAAATTCTTCTAGGCCCCATCCAAAACCAAACACAGGCCCAGTAAAGCTCTTTAAGCATTAAAGTGACTTTTTTTTTTTACATCTATAAATGTATTTTAAAATTTCACATTTATACAAACATGGCACAAAAAGTAAGAACTTGTATTTAGTTGATTTAGAATGGTTAGAATAGCATTAACACCAAGTTCTGATTACTGTGCCACTGTGCAGCCCCTTATATGCTGGATATCTTATCACATGATATATCATGTTTTTTCTATTAAAAATGCTTAGGTGTAAAATGGAATATCTGGATTATCAGAAAAAATGTTATGTTTCATTGTAAAAAAAAATAGCATAAATATGATTAGAGCATATTGGTTTCAAAGTTTGAACTTAATTACTGAGATTTTGTCTTCTGATTTGACATCTGCATAACTTAGAATCATCAAGAAATAAAAAAATATTGTGAGAAAAGTAGGAATTTTTGTCTCAAGTTATTTTTACAACTTGCAAACCATTTTACAGAATCTAACATTTTTTTTATCATTTCAATTTAAGACCATGTCCATAACCAACTTCTTTTTTTTTTTTGCATTATTTAGTGTTCCAGCTTTATATTTCTGTGCGGATTTTGACATTTTTGTGTAATTCTTTTAGATTGGCATTATTTTTTACCTAAAACCGTCTCACCATTCTTAGGCTGTTGAATTTTTCTATTTGTTACAACTTCATCCCTTCCGGTATTTATTTAATAATACTCACTCGCTCGCACACACACACACAGTCGACAGCAGCAGGTAGTGCTCAACTGTAATTTATTCATTCATACAAATCTGATGTGTTTGTCAGCCAGCTGCAGAGGAAAAGCAGGCTCTACAATGAACCATAAAGTGTTCCCATCATTCAACCACATAGAAAAGACATACAAAGTAATTGCACAGATTGAAGCACGTCTGACGTGCATTCACATTCCCTTTTTAACACTGAACTATGGGGGAAATGTTCGGACTATAAGGCAAAGGGATAAATAACTTCTGACATAGTCAGAATCGTAGATGGAATGTGGGCTTCAGTAAAGACTGCAGCAGGATAACTCTTCTAATCTTGCTTTGAAATATTCATTACACAAAAATATTGGATCCCTAAAAGTTGCAACGAAATGCAAACAACTACAGTACAAGAAAGAATAAATTTGGAATGCATAACTAGGTAATTATAAGGCATATTTGGCGGTTTTATTGTAGCGTTCCTGGTGAGCTTCAACTCAGACGGATGTTCCTTCCTTCAGTTCCACAAATTCCCCCTGGAAAAATAAAAATAAATATGAAAAAGTGACAAAATATGGAAAGATTTAAAGCCAATCTGTGTGTTATAGCAGTAGGAGACGCACTTTGACCTCCAGGTGTTCCTGTAGTGTTCTCACAGTCTCTCTCTCTTTGGTCAGCTGCTCCTGAGTGGCTTTAAGAAGCTGTTGGAGCTTAGTGGCTGCTTGGCCAAGGTCTTTGGACAGCTTCTTCTCCTTCTCAAGGCGCTCCTGTTCAAATTATTATAGCAAACATAACTAGGACTGGTGTAAAATCTGTAAAATGTTTCAAAGATTTGAGGAAAACAAACTAAATGGCTCAAGCTTCGACAGATAAGGTTGTCAAATGTAATTAACATTATTAACCATGTCACCAACTGTAGACAGGGTCTTGTTTCACACGATGTTTAGATGTTGGCGTTTAACTCTGGCAAACACATAATTGTGCTGGTCTCACAGTCACGTATACAAACATTTTTTACACCAGTTCCAAGTGTTTTATCACAACAAGCTATAAGGAACTTCACAGGAAACAACATAAACTGGTTGTTTTTGAACACCAATAATATGAAAAACGTGCAGTAGATTTGCACTTAGATTTCTACCTAACCTGACAGGACCGGAGGGTGTTAATCTGGAAAGCAGCCAAGAGGAACATGGCAAGTCTGGAGGAGCTGCAGAGGTCCACAGCTCAGGTGGAAGAAGATTCCACTGACAAAACGACGTAGTCTTATGTAGCGTTACACAAATCTGGTCTTTACTAAAGAGCAGAAAGAAGATGGCCGCTGTTCAAAGTGCCACGAAAAGTCCTGTCTGCAGTTTCTCAAGCCAAATATGGAGAACAGCAAACATGTAAGAAGAAGATCAACAAACATGTCGAGAGGGGATCAAATTTGACCTTTAGGAATATGAGCAAAGCTATGTGGATAATCCATACTTCTGGGTGAAACATAGTATGGGCAGGATCATGCTGTGGGGATGCTTCTCTTCACCAGGTTGTGTGGATTCTCAGTCATCCAGGTTATGATAGTCCTCTGTGCTTCAAAAGAACTGGTCTCACAGAACCTTTGAGAATTTCCCAGTGGAAAAAAAACTTTGGTTTGTTATTTTTGTCTGTTTAATTTGTTATTTTTCTTTAAGATTGTGACCTGTGTGTTTGCCAATTCTGTTGAAATTGTTCATGTTGTGAGAGGGGGAAACGTTATATGCTGTAACTGACAAATGTGCACAGTATGTACACCGTACGATATGTACTGTTCTCGATAAACATATCTTTAAAAAAACAAAACACAAAAAACAACTTTTCGTCTTCTCTTGTATGGGAGGTGAATCGTCTTTGGGAAATAGAAGAAATCCAGTTACCGTCTATTTAAACACTCAAGATTTACTTTAACAGGGACAACGAAGCTGGTCAGAGTTAATGGAAACATTGATTAAGATCATACAGCACAGTTTTAGATCAATATACTCTCACTTGTACATTTGGGGCCTGGCTGATTTTTGTGACTTCTTTTGAATAATAAATAAAGGAAAGGGTTTATCACAGCAGTATGAAGAGCTGCTGCACTGAGCTAAACGTTACATCGGGGCATCTTAACGCACCTTGAGCTGAGCTACGTCTTCTGTGTCAGATTGCGGCGCGTCTGCAGAAACTTTTAAAAGATCCAGCTGGGCCTGGAGTTCCCCCACCGTCTTCTGGGCCTGGAAGTCAAAGAGGCGTGTCAGCGTGACTCACACGAACACACAACCAGCGAGCGCACAGGTGATGTCTCCGCTACCTGCTCGAATTCCTCCAGGAGCTGCTGCCTCTGAGTCTCCTCTCCGCGCAGCTTCTTCTCCCTCTGGTTCAACTCGTTCTGAACCTGGCAACACACACACACACACACACACACACACACACACACACACACACACACACACACACACACACACACACACACACACAACGCTGTCAAGACACACTTTTCCAGATACGCATGTGTTAAATCAGCACACTGAAGCTGGTCCAAGTTAGTTTCTTGTCGATATGTTTTAGCTGAAATGTTCAAGTAGAGAACTTGTGTTCTACTCTGTTAATGGAGGAGAAAATGAGTTAAAACAGGATGGAGGGGGGCATGCCAACGTAGAGGAAGAGCAGCGGTGAGGGTTAAGTGTACTTAGCCGACGCAAACAGTGGTTAGCATACAGAGCCGCCGTCAGAGGAGTACTGGACAGACTGGAAATGAACCAAGCCCTGAATTTTAACTCATCCGTTTGTGTTTACACACGCTGGCTTTTGGCTTTACTGTGGAGGACGTCAGCTAAACCTGATGGCAAATAAAAAGGTTCTTTATTTCAGATTAGACCCAGCTCCTAAAGGGACGAGTTCTGGGCTGCCGTTCCAGTCGCTGTCTGGTACTTCCTGACAGGAAGCGGAGGGTGCCCTGTGATCCTCGCACCCTGACCTGACTGGGTCCGGCCTCAGCCGGGCCGTTCTGCTCTCCCCGAGTCCGCTTCGTGATCTCGCCCAGCTGTGCTCTGACCTGAAACGGGAAGCCGTCGCCAGTCACTCGTTATGCAATCGCCGTGGGTGAATCCCGTGACGTCACCGACACCTTACAGAGCAGGTTGTGAGCATAAAGGAGGGATTTCCGCTAATTCCTCACGCCTCCCCTCTCAATGCAGTCGCTCAGGTATTTGGATTTGTACGTGATTGTCTTTGAAGGCCAAAAAGAAAAAAAAGAAAGGAGCATTGAAATAAAAATTCACCTGTTGGAGCTCCTCCTTGTGTGCCCGGACATCCTTCTGGGCCAAGTCCAACTGGTTCTGGCAATCTGACAGCTGCAGCTTCAGCTGAGCACAGAGATATGAAACAGAAGGAATTCATTTGGGTTCAGCTTCTTCACTCATATTCCTAAAAGAAAAATCCAGGGCAACAAATTGCCTTGAACATTAGTGAACAACCAGCATCAGGGTATAAGTTTTGAGCCTATGATAGAGGTCTGCTCACTTCATCTAAGAAATAATAATAATATTAAAAAATGAAAGTGTATGGCAGAGGAAAGGAGCTCTGGTCACACGAGGGGAAAAAACTGAACCTTAAAATCAAAAGATATTTTAAAACTTCCATAGTTTGAAATTGGACAAATAAATTGAGTACAAAACATTTAACATTCAAATGTGCTTTTGGCTTCTTTGACAGCTTTTTAAGGCTGAATCTCATTTAGAGTCAACATATCTGGAATGGTTTATCTTACACTGAGATTCTTTTAAAAATGTCAGTTTATGACAACTTTATGTAGCTTGAAAAAAAAGGAAAAAGGGAAATCCAAAGATTTATAATCACAAATTCAACCCTGATAAAAAGGGGTTCAAAGTTGTACAAGTAACACATGGAGATTTAATAGAAAGAGACAATTTGTATTTATTGTGTATTTATACAAGAGATTGGTTCCTGCTTATGTACCTGCTCCACTTCCTCTGAGGTCATTAGGTTGTCTGATTGCTTTTCAAGCTGAGCTTCCAGAAGCATCACTTGTTCCTTCAACTGAACAAACACACAAAACGGAACATTTCACATTTTCACTCAAAAACTCCCTGAAAATGTGAATTTCAGTAAGAAAAACCAACCTGTTCTACACTTTGGTTTTCTGCTTCCAGCTTGCTGACTTTTTGCAAAGCCTGTCAGTCACAGAGGGAAGAGCGACGACTCAGACGGAATCAGACCGATCATGACCAAAGGTCGGGCTTCCACATACCTCCTTCAGCTGTTCTTCTGAGTTTGAGATCTTTGACTTCCAAACCAGCTCCTCCTCTTCCACGCTTTTCTGCAGATGCTTCAGCATTCCTTCCTGCATCATAATTACACAAGTCGTATTTATTGAACACAAAAAGCTAATGACCGTTCCATGTTGTGCCGATTTCATCCACTTACAGTTTCAGCCAGGACCGTCCTGTACTGGTCACATTCGGCCTGAAGGGAACTGTAGTTCTCCTCTGATTCCTTCAGTTTCTTCAGCAACTCCTGTAACAACAAAAAAAACATCCAAAGCTACTTCTGGAAACATTTTCATCAACTTTATATTTGTTTGTGAAAAAAAAAAAAAAAAAAGAAATAAAGGAAATGCTTACTGGTGATGGTGTGCTTGAATGAGACTCCTTACTCTGCTGGCTAAGGGCCTCCTGAGCTTTCTGTGTAAATGCTTTTAACCAGTTGGGCTAAAGAAAAAAGGAAAACAGAAAGATCATCACTGTAAATTGGATTGCTGTCACAGAATCTGCTAGTGATCTCTGCTACCTACCTGCTCTGTCTCCACTGGAATCTGTGGGAAGAGCGACTGAAGAGCTTCTTTGGTTTCGTTCTGAAGAGCTGCCAGTTGAGAGACACCATTCTGCAGAAGGGACGGTCTAATCAGTTGGCTCATAAACACCAAGTCATAAAGTCATTCATGTAAAACAAACAAAATGAAAGCTTACAGCATCTGTGGCAGCTTTTGCTTCCCTCAACTCCTCTTGCAGTGATGTAACAAGGGAATCCTTCTCAGACAGACTGACAAAAAACAACAGCATAGTTCCTCAGTTTTCGGTTCTGTTGAACCCAAATTAAAGCACAGATACAACAGTTCTCTATGAATTTATGGCAGATGTTCCTACAGTGGTCAGGCAATAAATAAGAGCAATAAATACACCAACAAAAGAAACTTTTGACCATTACATAAAAGGAATAAACTCTGGAGATAGATAAGATATAGACATTCCTGAAAAAAAAATCAGAGACCAAATGGAAGTCATATCTCTAAGGGGAAAAAAAAGTAACAGCAATGATAAAAGCTTTAACCAAAAACATTTAAGACTTAACTAGTACGGAATATATTTAATATATTGAGACTGGCTAAATTTAAATAACTTGCAGAACCTCTCAAGCCCTGATTTATGAAGGTTTACAGGACAATAATTTTTTAAAAAAAGTAGTAAATTGTCAGGTTTTGCTTTTTAAAATTTTTTATGTTAATGTTCCATCTAGTCGGAGGCTAAATGAGTTTTTCCTCACACCATCTTATTTCCATGTTTCAACACATCCAGACTTTGAGCAGAGTGAAGGAACCCTGGACCCTTCATGTAATCTTCACACATATTACCAATCACCTTTTAACACTTTGAACAAAAAGGAATGAAGTAAAATCCAGGTGCAGTGTGTTACCTGTTCTGCAGTTGTGTGACCTTTGCTGAACTGTCCAACTAGAAAAACACAAAAAGACAATATTTGTTGAGTAACATCCCGTCGGCCATAGAATAATTCACATTTAACACAAGGAAACTTACTTTTGCGTTTTCGACTTGCACCATCTCTTCTTTGAGGTTTTTGAGTTCTTCCTGAAGCGAGCTGACGAGGCTGGCATCCTCACTAAACAGATTAGCATCAGTTAATTTGAGCCAAGCCAGCAGGATCTCAGGGATAAACAAAGGAAAACGCTTTACCTCTTATGTTTTTGCTCAAGTTCAGTAATGGTGTTCTCCTATTGGATCAGATTCTCAATGTTAGCATCATGGAATAACAGTGGCTCCACTGGACAGTGGATTCAGTACTAATTGATTGCAACACTCACTGCAGCTTCCTTCTTTATCTGTAGCTGCTTCAGTTCTACATGAAGTGAACTCAGCTGGCTGTCCTTTTCTTGAAGGCTGTAAAAAAAAAAAAACTAATCAGTAAAAAAAAAAATCTTCACTTTCACATGTCATGCCTATAATACACAAAAGACGACCCACTTACCTGAGCTTTAGCTGTTCCAGTTCCTCTGGCTTAACCTGCTGATATAGTGATAAAAATCGCTCAGCATTTTGTCCAAGCAAAAGTCAAACTGAAAGATCAAAACAAAGATGTCCTACCTGCTTGCCATCGTCATCCTGTTTGCTCTGACTAGCCTCCAGCAGTGAGTTGATGGAGGCCAGCTGCTGTGTGAGCTGGCTCTTCTCCGCCTGCGTCTCCCCGAGCTGGGAAGTGAGGGTCTCCACCTGACCAGAACGCTCCTTGACCTCTGCCTCCAACCTCTCTACACGCACTTGGTACGCTGCACGGACAAAATGCGACTTACTCTACACCGCAGCATGGAAAAGGTCATGAACACGACCCTGCCACGCCTTTCCCTGACCTGACACTGCGCCGCTGTCCTGCTGGCTCTTCTCCAGAGTGGCCTGCAGGCTGCTGTTTCTGCTCTGCGTCGTCCTGAGCTCCTCGCTCACCTCCTCCAGTCGCTTCTGCAATGCCTGCTCACTTTCTGCACGGCTCGCCTGGGGGATTTTGGTTAAAACGTGTCAGACAGCAGAGGGCAGCAAAGGCTTGCTGAATCATTGATTAAGATATGAACTTAGAAAAAAAAATGAATTAAATAATCTAAAAAAATAAACACAAAAAGCCATACCCTGAGTGTTAGAATCAGTTTGGCAGGGAGGAGTTAACATTTTGACACTTTTGCACAACCGTCTTGCCCTGAACGTTAAGGAATTTAGAGACGATTCAGACAAATGGCTACTGCGCTTTTAGAGCGCCTGGTTGCAACATGGCAAGAAGTTCACAAACATGAAACAGCTGCAATGGAGAGCAGGTTAATGATTAAACAACAGGGCAAGTCAGCTGTGCTGACAAAGTCTCTACAAATAACCAGTAATAGAGGAAGAGCTGCAGTATGTGAGCCACCGGCGGTACAGACAAGTTGCAAATGAACTGAGATGTACTTCCTTTCAGTAAGCCACAGGGTTTGACTTTAAACCAGGAAGTGAACAAATATTAAACCAGTTTCCAAGTCTACATGGGAAATTTATCTATTTACAGACAGTGTGATAAAGTGTAATAAAAAAACCCCCGTCAAAATAGACACAAACATAATGTTGGGCACAACAATTTTATTTGTCTTACTTTTGTTTTTAAGAGTAAGTAGGATCTCAAACTCGACACACCCAATTATTAAAGCTGCTTAATACAGCAAGTGGTTTCGTTGTGACTCATATCCTGTTCTTCCTGCTGAGAATAACTTAAGATTTCTAGAACAAGAAAACAATGTGTCCAAAAATTCAGCACATCAAGTGCCTTTCTTTGATATGATACTTTGTTTTATTAAGCTTATATTGTTGTTGTTATTCATTTATTGTTGAGCTGGTGAAATTATTAAATTGTCCATGGAAACCACAAAGAGCCTAGTCATGTTTCTGTCAGGCTTAAAGAGTTAAGCTCTTTTTAAACACCTACAAATCCCTTCATCGCCCGTCATATTTATTTGAGATGTTTTTAATCGCAAGAGTCCTCCAGAATCCTCAAGTATGAGGATGGGTTTAAAAATAAAAACGCTAGAATAAAACATACAGGAGGCTTTCGCATTTCTTTCCTAGAAGGTTGACTGACAGCGTTGGTGAGTTTAAAAGCGAACGAAAGATGTCTTTGTTAAATTTAGCATCTGTCCTGATATTTTCATTGCATGTCATTTTCTTTGTTTACTTTAAAATGAGCTTTTATTTTGATCTCAGTTTTAATTGTGCAACTTCATCTTGATGAACTATTTTAGCTTTTTGTATCCCATTTCCCATTTTTGTATCCGATTTGTATTGCATCTTTGTTTCTTATTGCCATCATATCTTAAATTACTTCCATCCATTTCTTATTACCATCAGGGTTTTTGTTGTTTGCTTGTATTTATGCCCAATTTAAAAAATATATATTTATTGAATTTGATTGATAAAATAATTTTAATATTTGGTCAAACAAACATACACTGAGCCATTTAAGCCTAGTTATTAAACGGTTTTCTGTGTTTTGGTTTGGCCATGGTAGGGGACAGGCTCGTTTCTTGTGAAGCATAAAGTCGTCTGAAGGGTCCTTACAGAAATATTTAATAAAGCTTACCAGATTTAGAATGTTTACAGTATTTTTCTCAAAGGTGAGTTATTACACAGCTACACCGATTCCCAATCCCTGCAGTAACCCATTCCCTGAACACGAGAAGGTCAGGGAATAGGTGGGAAAAGGCTTACTGTTATTTTTTTTCCCTCCACTTCATAACCAAGTGGCTACTGAAACACGACACTGGATTTAATAGAAAACAACAAGAATAAATTTGCTTCCACATGGAAACCTGAGTACGTCTGCTATATACGATAATAAAAAAAAGTGCCGTTCCCACAGGCCGGGCCAACCTGCAGCAGGGAGAGCTGCTTCTCTGCGGCAGAGAGCTTGGACTCCAGCCCTTTCCTGACGTGCTCATCAGCAAGGAAACTTTCCGTCTTCTCTCCGAGCTCTTTGGTTAGCTTTGCACATTCCTGACGCAGCTTGGCCAGCTCTGCATTTTGTCTGAACGGAGAGCGACGGAAAAAAAAAAGAAGAAGGAAAAAAAATGGAGCGAGATTAAGTGAAGAAAAGTTTAGAAACCAAGTAATTCAAACAGAAAACACCAGGTGTACTACATATAAGGTATATACTTAAATGTAGTTAGAAACTCACTTGCTCTCAGCTTGACTAGTTGCCTGGTTTAGAGCATCGCGGAGGATTGAATTTTCCTGCTGCAGACGAGCAAGTTGGGCATTGGGACCTTTTTCCAGCTGGTCCTGCAGGCTCAGGATCTGAAGTTTAAAGTTTTATATTATCAGTAACACTGCAGAAAGACTGGCACATAAAAGCATCTATACAACAATATATTTCAACAGATAAGGATCCAAGATCAAGTTCTTACCAAATGAACAGTGATATTTAATGAACTAACCTTTGCATTGAGCCTCTGGGTCTGGGCTACATGGTCCTGGTAACTGGCCTGCATCCGCGCTTGCAGAGCGATCATTTCTTGCTCCCTCTTGCTCAGCTGAGAGCTGAGCCGCGTCTCCACGCTGGCCACCTTGGATTTCTCCGCCGACAACTCCTGGTGAACGCAAACTACAGTCAGACTCGTTCACTTCATGTTTCTGAGGCTGCAGAATCACTTCAGTGTGAAGAAATGTGAAAATAGCAATCACACTAATTTCACTTTTTAATCTTTAAGTGAGACTTTGGTCTGGTAATATTATTAAACACACAGTTGTTACAAATGTGATTCAGTGTGAAACAGTGAGGCAACATTTAGATTTTCAATTCAAATTATGGTAAACATTAAAGCCGACTACTAGCAAACCTCCCGCCTCCCTCTGGATGGATTCTGACTTTAATACAGGAGCTTTGCAAAGATTTGTTCCAACAAGAAATCTGGTTTTAAGCAGCAAATTATTTTCTGTGCTTTATTCTAGCGCCACCTTCAGGACAAACAAAAAAAACAACAACTTAAATTTAGTGTCGGTATGAGATTCTCTGATAACCTTCAGTAAAAACATCACTGCAACAGCATGTTAAAGCAGAAATGTTTACCATCAGCCAACAGCTTTTATTTAACTCTTTTGGCTTCCTTGATTTTTTGTTTCATCTTTATACAATACTGTGTTGATTCAACTAAAACATGGTCAGATTGTGTGTGTCAGTGTAGTTTTAAATGTTCATTATTTTCCTGTTTCCTTTCAACGTTTGAGCCATTGACTCATTCAAAATCCTTTTTCTGAATACAGAAAAATTGCAATCTGACTTGTTTTCCATATTTTCAAGTGGAAAAACCCTCCAACATGTCATGTTTCATAGTTATCCAAGAAGGTGAAGATAGCTTTTTTTCATGTATTGCAAGTCAGTAATTTTGACTTCAAAGACTAAAAAAATGATCAAAATCTGATCAATCCATCGTGGACATACTCAGGCTTCAGGTATGATGAGACTTATTTTTTAAGATGGGATTGTTTATGATTTATTTTTCTAGATTGGAAGGGAAAGTGAAGCGTCTTAATCTTTGCCAGCAGGAAAGAGAGGGACAACACTGTATGGAGAAATCTCTTGATTTCCTAAAACTTTCTCTAGTATCTCAGGACTTTTAAATCACAGCAGTGACTGACATACATTTTTTAAGTTGGGTTTGGTTTGTACCTTGGTTCACCTCCACACTAACCTATGAGCAAATCTGAACAGGAAAACCTGATTTGAAGGATCCCAGCACAGAAAATGTGTCGTGGTGAGTATTTCAGTTTTGAACCTTGGTCATTTCTCGAAGACGATTCTTAGCTGCAAAAGCATCTTCCTGCTCTGCTGCCAGCTGCTTCTCTCTCTCCTCCAGCTGCTTCTTCAGCATGGCGACCGGATCTCCCTTCTGAGTGGCCTAAAATCACAATACACAGAAAGGAAAAAGTACATACTTCTGTTTTTTTTCCCCAATCACCAACTGCTGAGTTTCATACCGTGTGCCAGGTATCCTGGATGATGCCGACTTTCTCAGAGAGGATCTCGATGAGCCTGTGCGCCTCCCCCTCACTGAACACCATGCTGCTGATGGTGGAAACCAGAGATTTATAGGGCAGGTAGAGCGGAGCATCAGCAGAGTCGACCACCAGCGCCGCTACAGCTGCTGGAGAGAAATAAACATGACAGCAGCAAATTGAGAGATAAGAACAAACGGATTTATTATTTTTGAAAAGCTTCCGGCTTTCCTGAAGATGACTGCGTATGAGGAAAAAGGACAAGGTTGAGACTTGTCCTTAGGGTCTGTGGTACTGGGCAGTTTCAGATGGTAAAATGCCGGGCCGCTGTGGCACCAGGCGGAGACGAGCCGCAGGGAAAGGAGAAGGTCAGCCCCTCCTCTCTGCTCATTGTCAGAAGCACTGAAAAGCTTTGTAAGCTAACCAAACAGGGCCAACAGTGTTTGGACAAGCTGCTGTGCTCTACGGCCCTCAGATCGGCGTGCCAGACGTTACCCACCGCTGCCCCTTGGTACTGTGGGTACACAGCTGGAAGCTCATCAGTACCGACAGGTTGTTTCTGCCTCGCACTAGACTGCACAATTATGTAACCCAACTACGCAGGCATGCCTTCGCTCTCGATTCAGCGGCACAAAACGCATAATCACCAGTGTTGTGGCTAATGCAGTTCCTGGCTCCACTACCGCTTCCTGCACTTCAGAGGAGACGACTAATTTCTGCAATGGAAGTTCTAAAAAGCAACAGCAGCTCCGAGCTTTTGGTAAAGTATCAGTGACCAGTTTCCTTTTAGTTATTCATATATGTTACCAAACTAAGTAACAATATATAGTGACGCATTTAAAAATGGAAATGCAGCCATACTGACACCACTAAATCGGGCCTCCTACATGTTTTTCTATTTCCGATTCTAAGCTGTTGCAGACTCAAATTTCCAGACTTCCCAATCCTTCCATCAAATTAAAAAAAGAATGCAAAAGGTTTCTGTGATTTTATGGCAGATAATTATTTGAATGTAGAAACTGTGACTGCTGAAAGAAGTAAGGTAGATAAACTAACAAATAAAAGACATAGATAGGTAGAAGAATTAGATGAATGCGATGGACAAAAGGACAAATGGACTGACGAAACAGAAAGAATGGATGACATGATGGATAGAGTTCTTTAGGCGATGTGAAAAGAAATAAACATTTCCATAATTTCTTTTCTCTTTCCGTGATTATCCAGATTTGGAGAAATCTTTAATCAAATGCTACATTTTTCACAGACTGTGTAGGAACTCTAAAATGTTTAAAGTATGACCAAGCCTAAATATACAACATGGCTTCTAAAGCAGAATGAAGTACATTTGTCCTGATCATATTTGCTTACCGGGCTCAGACTTCTTCTTGGAAGCCTTCTTTTTGGGTTCTTGTGCTTTGGCTGGAGCAGGAGCCTGCTGAGACCCCACTGGAGGCACGGCCATTACTGGGACATCTTTGGTGACCACCTCCAGCACTGGGGCGACCTTGGATGGAGCTGCTGCCGACTTTGCTGGGGCTGTAGCGGACTTGCTTGGTGCCTGGGCAGACTTGTTTGGTGTGGGGGTTGAAGATTTAGCCTGGGCATTGGTGGATTTAGCTGACGCAGGGGCAGGAGCAGAGACCGAGGCAGGTTTGGTTGGCGGAGAAGCCGAAGCGGATGCAGGAGTGGATTTTGAAGATCCAGAAGCAGACTTGGTTGGAGGCGGTGCAGAGGACGAGGCGGCTGCTTTGCTCTGCACAGCCGGGGGAGGCTGGGTTGCAGGAGAGGCTGCTGAGGACTTCACTGGCGCTGCAGCAGACACCATTGGGGCTTGCTGAGTTGAGGCTGGCTCAACCTTCGCCACCTTCTTCTTCTTTTTGTCCTTGGGCGAGGGCACAGGCGACGGCTCGGCAGCAGTTGGGGGTTGTGTCTCCGCAGCCACTGGGGCTGCAGACGGTTTAACTTGGAGGACTGGAGCAGGCTCAGGGGCAGGAACAGCAGAAACAGCTGGAGCAGCAGCAGCAGGCTCAATGGCTGCTTCAGCTTCAGAGTCAGCAGCTTCTTCAGCCTTCTCCTGTTCCGGGATTTTTCCATTCGGCTTTTCCTCCTTTTTCTTCCCACGGCTCTTCTTCTCGGCTACTTTGTCCTTTTTCTTTTTCTCCGAGCGAACTGACTGTATTTTACCCAACTCTTTGCGTTGTTTAGCGAGGGCCTCCTCATAAGAGGTTTCCTTCATGGAGAACGTGGAAACAAGGGCGATCCCTACGGCAGAGATCACCATGAAACCACCAAATACCATAATCCCAAGAGTCTGGGGGTCATAGATGTCCATCTTCTGATTTCAGTAATCCTAAAAGGAGAAATAGGAACCTATGAACATAAGCAACAATCAAACATACCGTTTACAGCAATAACATAAGCCAGTAATTAGGATAGCATGGTATGGCATGTCAGGCTAAAAATAAAAAGACAGCAGTAAACCTAAAAAGAAATGCTCTAAAAAGGTCTTTACTTATAACAACCTCAAGGTGTCGCTAATATCCCTAATACGTTTGAGTGAAGGCTGCAGTGATCAGCCTGTGCAGCTCAGATCTTTACCTAAAAAAATACACATTTCTACTGGGGTAAAGCGTCTGCTTAACTAACTGAATAATCCTGTTCCCCCTTAATGCTGTCTATCAAAAAGAACAGCATCAATACGCATTGCAAGAAGAAAAAAACAACAAGAGAAAAACAAACTAAGCAGGAGTCTGTATTGCCCAACAGCTTATTAGTCGATAAAAACTTTTTCTTGGGTGGTGGTGGAGAGATATACTTTGTTTTGCTGTTTATTTGTAATATTTTTAAAATATTATTAATACTTCTTATATACATATGCATGAATGTTTATAATAATGTTAATGCTTCCTCTAAAAATATATAAAATAAAATATTCCCCTAACCCCCAAAAAATATATAGCAAAGATTCATTGAAAGTGCCATTTTTGTGGGCATGAATGTAAATGTTACCACACTTAGTTTTTATAATAATGTCAAAAAATTTAAACCGTTTTATGAAATTTTGTTGAATGTTTAATAAAACCAACAAAAAAAATCCTGATATCTTTAATTTAAAATTCAATAGTTAAAGTAATGTAATAAGTATTTTTAGCAGCAAACACTCTATACTTTGATGTATTAATAATTACTAATGAGTAGCCACACAAAGCAAGATGTTTTCCTCAAAAGTTGGCATTTATTTTCTCTCCTGTTAACTAAAAAACGGCCTGAAAGGCTTTCAACCTACAACTCCAGTCACAAACCAGAATGCTGAAAACCTGCCTCCTTCTTTACTTCATCCCAGCACCAGTCTTGGCTTTATTTGTGTCTAATATGTATACTGAAATCCAGGAAATTAAAAAAAAAATGCATTCCACATTTGCATTTTACATTTTTCTGCAAAAACAAATGTATATCTGTATAATATTTGAGTGCAATCAGAGTCCAGAGTCCCTGTTCATTACAGGGAAGGAGAATGTGCTGCTTCCTGATCTGCGGTGTCACACGTCAGTCCATCTCCACTCAGACTGAGCAGAGGAGGAGGAGGACTTCAGGAAAACCCAACCGAGGATGATTTCAGCCTCAACGGGAGACTCAACCTACTGATGTGTTACATGCTACGTGTACTTTCCAACTCCAAACTCCCTGCCTTGTCTTCATGTGCACCGGATTCCCTCTGTGGGAATTAAAATAAGTCTTTGTCCGCTATTTATTTCTCTCTCGGGCGAACTGGTAGCAATATCCGAGCCATAACTCGTCAGTTTTTATTACACAATAAAAGCAGTGTTTTTTCCACAAAGTTTTTGACTAGTTCATTTAAGACATTTAAAGGGGATTTGAGGAAAGGGGGTGGGGGGGTGGAGGGATTTAAGAAATATTATATGCACGTAATCCAATATAACAATAACATAGTGCAAATTATCACAAGACATGAAGCTTTAAAACGTTGCTAGCTGTGGCGCTATCAGTATTAATCAATGGATTTCGCTAATGTCCAGCATACCAACTGTTGGGTCAACGCAAGAAAACGCTACAAAGCCCGCAATGAAACCTGAAAATAAATCAAGAACCAAAAGTCTAAATAATCCCTCTTGAGTTTTACCCGCAGCAGTCTTTCAGTCCAAGTCGTTATTTAACGGTTCGGCTCGAAGATAGCAGTCCAAGCTAGCTAAGCCTGACTCAATGAATAAAATTTTCCAAGAATCCCATACTTACTGCGCTGCTGCTCCTAGTAAAGATACAGCTGCTTGCTTCAAAAAAAGGTGCTGGTTGAGGGCAAAAAAAGACAGGCTCTGGGTTGGAGATGATGTGACTTCTGTGGAAAGCTGCCTCTATAATCCAGCTAACTTGAATCTTATTCCTTTTTTTCCTCTAACGGCTCTCTCCCCCCCTCGCTCCGCTGGATCCGTGGTCTGCTGTGAAGTCGTGGCACTTCGAGCTGGCTAGACGTGCTGGCCCCGTGCCCCTTACAGCTACCATAAATCTAGAAGGGCTCTGATTGGCTGGGAAGGAGCTCAAACCGGAAGAGGCTCTTGCTGGGAGTTGTAGTCCTTCACCGTCAAGTCAAACAAAAGCGGTTTAGAATCGGGTTACGATACGTAACCGACGTCTTTGAATGGAGACCCTCGACCGTCGCATCAACACAGCGACTTTTCAACGACTTTTCGAATACTTTAAGTTACGTGTAGCAGTGTTTTTAGAAACAGAAATAAAACTCCTTACAAAGAAAAGATTAAAGGGTTTTACAGACTTCTGTAGTCTTAAGGACGTCAATGTGAGAAACCTAAAGATTTCTAGTTGCAATCTGACAAATTAAGTTTTCAGAGTATCAAAGGGTTATAAGTTAAAATACATATTTAGAATCAATAATAGGATGGGATAAATTTTTTTGTATAAAACCATCTTAGAAGAAAGAATAAATTATAATTTTCCCTGAAGTCCATTAATCTGTCTGTTTGTCCGTCTGTCCGTCCATCTATTATACAAAACATGACAAAATTACTCATGAAACTCTGTATATGATTAATCCATCCATTTTCTAACGCCCTTGTCCCTAGTGGGGTTTGGCGCAAGCTTTTTGGGCAAGAGGCGGCGTACACCCTGGACAGGTCGCTTGTCTGTGGCAGGGCAACAGAGAGACAAACAGGACAAACGACCATGCACACACACCTAAGGAGAATTTAGAAAGATCAATTAACCTGAAAGTCATGTTTTTGGACTGTGGGAGGAAGCCAGAGAACCTGGAGAGAACCCACACATGCACAGGGAGAACATGAAAAATCCATGCAGAAAGACCCTGAGCCAGGAATTGAACCCAGGACCTTCTTGCTGGAAGGCAACAGTGCTACCTATTGGACCACTGTGCAGCCCAGGCATTGTGAATATTTCAGTTCATATTGAGTTTTTCAGACACATTCACAGCTATCTCTGGATTCAGTGAAAGCATGATTTTTAATCAAGCCTTTCATTAGGGGATTTAAAGTTTGAGTTGAGCATATTACTACGTCATACTCTGTTATAAGGCCTCTACATGCAGTACCTTTAACATAGTAAAGGTAAGTTTCTGTGCAGAGTGAGAAGTAGTCCTTTGAATTAAGGAATTACACTTTTAAAAGTCAATGTAGAAATGAGTCAAATTGAAGAGAAATAGTAAACTATTTGTTAACTAAATAAATAAATGAAAGGCATCTATGATGAAAATGCCGCCTCCAGAGAGAGATTTGCTCCTTGTTCAGCAAAATCCTTGGCTATGTTGGAGAGAAAATGCCAAATCACATTCTGCAAGTTCCATAGCAGCGAGGCTCTGCTGTAAAAGAGTTTGCGTACTGAACATACCTGTCGGTACAATTTACAATACTGTGGAAGACAGATTTCTTGTCTTTCTTTTTGTCACAAATACGTATTTCAGCTCAGTAAAACACAATGATAACACAATGACAATATCAGACAAACATACCCAGAATAAACTCTTTTCAAACAGTGCAGATTTGTTAATTAAAATATACACTTCACACATTGAAGCAGGTAAATAAATCATCTTTTGGAACCATTAGCATCGTTTTACTTACATAAAACTCAATAAAGTTCTGTGATCAAAACTTTAATTGAGTTAATAATTAATTAATTTTACCCTACCACTTCACAATTACATATAGCTTCATGAGCTCAATAAAATATGTTGAAGTTTGGGTTTGTAATCTAAATAAAATAAAAATTCAACTGTGATGAACATAGTCACGGAGAAAGGCACATCTTTTACTCTGACTTGAAAGGAACGAGAAACTAAAAAGTCAGTAAATCTGTATCCGGATGAAACATCTGGTTCTGTTTCAGTAAGGAAGCACAGATGAATCAGTTACATCAGCAAGCCCTGCAGGTGCACCATGTCTTTAATGAAGGCCCTTCAGGGGACACAGTTTCTATTTGAGGAGGCTTTTATGCATAGTTTCACCAAGTCCTGCTTCAGTACTTCAGCCTGTGCCTCTTGTAGAACAGTGGGACATCAGGAGAGCACTTTACTGCCCCTATCAGAGCATGATGATGGTAGAGGTTACTTAATCATGAAGCAGACCAGAGTAGTACAAGGTTGGGCTGCTTTTCATTCAACAACATGAAATAACAAACTGAGACTGAGACAGTCTTTGTCTTTTTAGATTTCACTGCTTTGTCATAATTCATCACAACAAAGCAGCAACAAAAAATGAACATGAAAAGACCAAATTTAGAAACTTCCAGGACTGAAGCTACAGTGACGTGAAGCAATAGCTAAAAATAAAGGCCTTTGTTTCATGGAGTGCAAACAGGCTGCTCATTTAAAGTCTGCACCTCATTACTCCTGATGTTACAAAAGAAGGCCTTGCTCTTTGGATCCAGCATGGCAATATCTCTTTAATGTTGCACTTTTAAACACTGTTTGCTCTGAGCACACCTGGCAAACTAATCTGTTTGCACAGATAATTTGACATCAGCTCATTGGCTAGAGTCTCTGGTGTTATCCAATCAGTGAATAGACCAAACCTTAGAGGTCATTGTGACTGCAGGAATTGGGTCATCACTATTGACAAATCCATCAGGCACATATATTGTGCTTGTGTTGGAGTCACAACTTTGAAAGTCTCACACATAACCTTTTGCCACCATAGTCCTGGAATGTATATGGCATCCATAAGTCAGTATAACCTAAAACATTAAGTTTCAATTATAGTAAAAATAATAAAATATTACTATATGCTTCTATCATTTAAATTAGAGTAGCTAATGTTTCATACAGTAGACAAAAACGTTTTAGCCTATCCTGGGTAGCAGTTGTTCACGAATGAGGACAAGCAGTGTGTGCAATTTGCACATCATTCCCATGAGCTCCTTGGCATTTCCTTAAAGTTTACCTAACACACCACGGTGTCCCATTCCGAGATTCATAGTGGTCAATGGATTTAACACAAGCATGCACACAGCTGTGTTAAAGGACCCATATGGTTAAACTTAGTGGGAGCAGGATACACTGCAGGATAAATAGATACCGCCCCCTGGTGGAGTATGTAACAACATTTTGTGTAGTGAAATTAGAATGTTACCAAAATGTTCAATTACTTTAGGGGTTGATTCCAAAATGTTATACCTTCACATAAAAATATATTTTAATCCCATAAAACTAATGGAAAATATATGCTTAATACAGGAATGTTATGCAATTGTCATGTTAGGTTCCACACAATGTAGGGCAGACTGTTCACCTGACACTAAAACCACACAGAGGAAAAGCCACAAAAGGTTGTTGCTAAGGAAGCTGGCTGTTAACCAACCACACTAATGTAAAGTTAAGTGAAAGTAAAAAAGTGCGATAGACAAAACTGTTCTCAAACTACACTGAACAGGGTGTTTAAGGGCTATTAGCCCAACTTGAACAACTTGGGCATCAATTACAGCTCAGCAGTCACAGGCTTATTGCCGCTATGCCATGCTGCACTGATGCAGTAATTAATGCAAAGCAGACACAACCAAGTATTCAGTGTATAACTGTACAGCACATTGATATACTGTTTTGTAAGTCAGGATTTCCATGTCACAGATCCAGTAATGATCTTACGCAATATTACATTTTTCAGAAAACTGAATTTTGGGTTTCATAATGTAAGTCATAATCACCAAAGACAAGAAAAAAAAAAAGAAATATATTGCTGAATGTAGTGCATCTTTGAGCTTTGCTTTTAAAATTTACTGGAAAAAAATCTGTTTTATTTAGATGACCCTGTGGACTTCACATGGACACAGAAAATTGACTCAACTTCAAAAAGATTGCATTTCTGATAAATTTATTCAATGCCTTTACAAATCCATAAAATGTCATTTTTTTGTAAGAAAATGTGTTATGAAAAAGAATGTGAACAGTTGTAATCTTCTAGAAATACATTCAATTTCTTAAAAAAACTAATGCATTGTAACACTCCAATGAGAACGCGATTGTAGAGGAACCATTTCCATCATAAGTGCATTTTCTTCAATTCACAATAAACAAACTGTTCACAGGATGTTCTACATATACCTGGTTCATTTTGTAAGACTAATGATAATCACATGAAAGGGGGGAAGTAAAGACAGACAAGTTACATTGTCAAAACTAAAGACGTAACTTGCAAAAAAATGGTTGTGTAAATAATATTTGGCAGTGAGGGTGAAGTGAATGTCCTCAAACATATTACAAACTGGTTATCGTTGATTTTTCTTCCGGTTTGTTTTATGCTGCTCTTCAAAATTTTGCGTAAACAACCTTTATAAATGTAGAACATGAGGTGACTTCCGTAAGAAACAAGGACCAAGTGTGAATCTAGTTTTGAGCATTGAAAGATTAATATTTTTATTCACTTTTTTTTCCAAATTCAGTCATGATTTTCTTGGCTGTAAATTAGTGTATGATTTTGAATACAACCATTTCCTAGGCACTCTTTTCACTTATGTAAGAGTTCCATTGGAAAACAAAACGAAAATCCTCATAAAGCACACAAACGATGAAAAACAAGACTGGTGTAAGTTCCTTTTTAAAGTTTTCTAGAAGCAAAAATGAAGGAGAAGGTTAGATGGTAAACTGAGTTCAAGGAGAGAAAAAGAGGGCAAACCCTCTCCCCCCAAAAAACAGTATGTGGATAAAACTCAAGAAAAAGAAAGATTTCACATCCATTAAGGGTGCATATTTATGGAAGGCCTACGTGATAGCAACCCAATTCTCAGGAGACATTCACATTGAGCTACAGCTCCACATTAAATAAGATGGACCAAAGGGCAGAAGACATGGACTCTGTAAACATGAGGACATTGTGCTTAGAAAATACAGGCGTATCTTGTGGGGCTTTAAAGTCGTATCAGATCCAGGTTGGAGCAGACACGGAGTTTGGAGGCATGTCGATGCAACATCCCTGGGATTCCGGGGTTCCATTTGTAAAGATTGGTCACTTAGTGATGCTGGAACATTAACGCTTGAAGACATGTCAGTTCTTCAGGAGATCAACGCATCCTTGCAAAAGAGCCACATTGTTCTGTGAAAATAGAAGACGTTACATGGTTGATCTGAAGTAAAAAAATTCTTAGTTTTTTTTTTACTTTCCAATCATTAATATTTTTAATGTTCAATCTCACAGGGTATATGGTGTTTATAAATAGGACACAAATATTCATATGAGAACAGTGACTATTCAATTACTATTCATGGTCCAAGCAAGAGGTTTCAACTACAGACAGCTAGAGAAACACAGAGGGGAAAAAAGACACTTCTTACCTTGGCATGTTTTATTTCAAGCTCAGCCATTTCTATGAGGTTTTTCCTGAAGGCCACAACTCGTCTGCCCTTGAAGCTCGTGAGTTCTGAAATAGATTGTTGTAGAAAAATCATTTGCTCAGTGTCAAATATTTTACAGTTAAAGAAACAACCACAGAACAAGTTTGTGTCCTTGATTAGAGTTGCATCTAATCAAGGATGCAGACTTGAAAATGTTGCAGGGACAAAGGGAACAGGCTGGTTAAATCTTATTTGTCCAACTGATTCCAGTTTGCTTATGTACATAATAAATCTTCACACTCCACAGTTACTTGTGGAGTACCACAGGGTACAGTGCTTGGGCCGCCAATTGCTTTAAAATTTCAGCTGCTATGCTAATGGCTTCTTACTCTTTAGACAGACTTTTATTCTGTTAAGCTGCGACACCTGCTTAATGTTTTCCTCTAAATTATGCAATTGGCTTTATCTTTCTAACTCTGACTAACTGTGCGCACTCTCTTTTATCCTATTGCCTTTAAAACTGGGGCTATATAAATAAAGTGAACTGAATTGCCTCTGAAACACATTAACACACAAACCTTTCTTGGCAGATTCTGACAGCTTGTCAAATTTCTGCAGGCACTGTCGCTGGTGTTCCTCTGCCTGGGGAATGTCCTTGCTCTTCAGTCTGGCTTTATCCAAGGCTTTGTTCGAGTTCTCATAGTCAACCAACGCTCGGGCACGCCGGTACAGAAGGTCCTTAAATTTTTTTTTTAACAATTTCACAAGATGAAAAAGGAAATACAAAAGAGCATTTAATTAAACACAATTCCAATTAATCTCAATTTAGCTCTTCAGTGGAAAACAGAACTGTGTCCATTGTTTTCAGCTTGGGTTATTTTCTTATAACCTAACCCGACTTTAAACTTCTACACATCTTTATTCCTAACTTGTGTGGTTGCACTTAACTCGATTTAGGGGAATCAGAATGAAGGCAGGCTGAATATATACCATATTCAGATTTTTATTTGAAAACATAAATGAATACCTGCATCTTTTTCTTTCTAAACAATTATAAACTACTTCATTCATATTAGTCTGCCACATACAATGCATTGAACTATGTGGATGTAAGCTAAGTAAATGTGTAATGGAGTAAAATGAAATGAGGATGGAACAACTTACCTTGGCTGCCTGGATGTCCCTCATGTAGTATCTCAGCAGCTCTGTGAGTTTCAGCTCTTGGTCAGATGCCACTCTTCCCTCCACTTTCTACAGACGCATAAAAAAGGCAAAGTTCAGCTTCCATAAATCTGTAGGCAAATTATAGACATTCAGATTGTTGTGTGACACAGTTATACTTACTCTGAGTCTCTCAAACAGGTCTGACAGCTTCTCCAGGTTTCTGAAGCGAACATAGAAAAAGGTCTCAGCAGTAGCACTAAAAGCTTATTTTACTACATGCAAAATAAACTTATGCAAAACAGTCACATATGTATTAACCTCACTTCTTATTTGGTGTAGTGTCTTCAGCACAGAGGCTGTTCAAAGTGGCAGAAATGTGAATGTAATCATCTGCAATATCTGCAAAAGCAGAAATCAAAATTAAAATTATGCAAACATAACATCTCAAAGCAGATTTTTCTTTTATTTTGGCGATGTTAAAATGATCAAATACTTTTGTGTGAACGAGTCATTTTCTCCGCTTTGGCAGTGGAATCCTTTATTTTGCTGAAGTAGTCGAGCAAAAATGTTTTCTCTTGCTCAAAAAAGTCATCTACTTCCTGTTCAGGAAACAGAAACATAAAATGTTATATGAGGAAGTCACTATAAAACAGCAACTGCCATATGAAAACTAGGCAGTTAATCATCACTCCACCTTTATTCCTGAGATGAGGACCTCATCTGCAGACTTCACCATGTTTTTGAAGAACCCTCCAAACATCTCCTTGGCATTCTTTCTCCTCACACTGAGCTAAAATAAGAAAATTCAGAAAGCGTTAGAAACGAGTGTGTATTTGACAAACTTGTGCGTATGATAAAGTCTTCAGAAAAGTAAATTAGATAAGGTTTTGGTATCCAGAACTGAGTTATCTTGGCATAGTTATATTTAACAGTAGCCAATGTTTCATTATCTTGTTACACTCTTCATTACACCACAAAGTGTCCAAGATTGGCCATCAAACACAGATAAGTCTAACTGCTGATCGCAGCAGGATGCACACCATCTGTCACATGTTTCTGGTAAACTCTTCCTTTCTTTCCAACCGACGGCTCGGAAAAGGAAGTCAGCAGTATGAGAAACTCACATCCTGGTCATACTCTAAGAAAATCTGGAAGTTTCTGTCCTTGCTTAAAACAGGGTGAGAAGACAATCTCTGCAGGAAGACTTCGTGAACTTGAACTGTTTTCTTGAAGACGGCTAGGTATTCACTGGAAAGCAACAGGAAATGATAGAATTTAAAAATATATACATTTGTGTGTTTTAACAATATTTTGTAAAATAATAATGTTAAACTCACGCCTCCAACTCCTGCTTCATTTTGGTATATTCCTCTTTAGTCATAGTGGCTTCACCTTCCCCCAGTTTGTGCATCTTATCTCTTGGACCCTCAAAATCCGGCTTGGGGGGAACTGGAGGGATCTAGAAATGTTTGAACAAGGCATAAGATCGCTCAAGGATTCTAACTAAATCAAAAGCACAGTAATAACATGAATGCTTTATAATTTGCATGCAAAATATATGCTTCTTTTATAGTACATGCAGCGACCAAAGACAAGCTATTATGCAGTAACTTCAGTCCCTATAAGTCCAACTTACAATCAGACCAGCATAGTCCTCGGTTTCAACTAGAGCATCATGGAGCCAGATGAAATCTTCATGCTGCCTGGGAACAGAGAAGTCTGGCTTCTGGAAGGAGGTCAGTGTAGTCTGAGAAAAGGGATAATGGTCTTTGTTAAAAAATATTCTTGATAAATACATTTAATAGAATCAAATTAGAAAAAAAAGTGCAGCATTTTTATGTTGGGGATTTTTTTCTTTTACCTTCGTATGAACTGTGAACTTGACTTTATCCCTTTCACACAGAGCATCGGGAATGTCAATGAGAAGCGCGGTGTCATTGTTCAAGTCTACCGACACAGAGCGCAGCTAAGGAAAAAAATTAAATACCTTATTAACAGAGATATCCATTTATGTTTGCTACACACAGTGATATTTTCCATGCTTTTATTTCCGTTAATTTTGATGATCATGCATTACAATTACAGGCAAAATGACATAAACTTAAGATTTAGTTGAGACTAATTTTGCAAATCTGGCCTAAAAATCAAATTAGCCCAGGGGTGGCAATCCTGGTCCTTGAGGGCCTGGGTCCTGCAACTCTTAGATGTCACCCTGGTTCAACACACTTGAATCCAACAGCTGAGTCACCTTTAAGTGCAGTCAAGTTCTCTTGAGTCCTGTTAATGACCTCATCATTTGACTCAGGTGTGTTGAAGTAGAGATGCATCTAAAAGTTGCAGGACCTCGAGGCTTGGAGTTGCCCACCCCTGAATTAGACTCTCAAAATTTCCTTGAGACTCTGGGCTGAGAGGGCTTTGGACAACTAAGCAACAGTCCAGTTAATATTCTCCTTAGCTCAGGTACGATATTCCAGAGGTTTCTCTGGTTCAAGTGTTGTTAACACAAGTGGCATCCCAGTTCAAGCTATTGTCATGAATATGTCTGTGTGTCGCTCTCAAAGCACCAACTCTGGCTGAAGTCTGAGCTCAGTTTGTTTCACAATCCTTTTAAGTCTAGGTCAGTGGTCCCCAAAGTCGGTCCTCGAGGGCCGGCATCCTGCATGTTTTAGGTCTCTCCCTGGTTTAACACACCTGGATCAAATGATGGCTCATTAGAAGGCCTACGAAGAACATTGACATGCTGAAAAGGTTGTTACCACCACCAGGGAGAGAACTAAAACATGCAAGATGTCAGCCCTTGAGGACCAACTTTGGGGACCACTGGTCTAGGTTATCTCCATTGTCTTCTACCTCACTTTTTCCTCCCATCCAACTTTCTATAAAGCCAGTTACTTTATAGAAAGTTGCAATCATCTTTTGTGGCTCACCATCGTTGTGGAAAATGTCGACGACTGTCAGCTGTGCAAGTGTCAAGTCTTCCAAATGGTTATGGAGATCACAACAAAACACTTCAATATCAACTTTTTCTTTATTGGCCATGTTACACAAACCTTTTCTAAGTAGAACATTTTGAAGAGCTTTGGTTAGTTGTGAGTCATAATAAGTAAAATTAGGAGTAATACACATTAAACCTATATTTCATTCCATATAATGGACTTTCACTTTCAGTAACCAATTGTAATTCTAATTGATTAAGATGCATCTATAAATATGTCAGCAAAATCTTTGTAAAGCATCTCTTCGAATCCTCTCAGCCTGCTGATTTTTGTAGCCCAACAATGATCCACAAGCTGTTCACAGAAATGCTCTGTTTGCAGACACTAGTTTCACACGCCAAAAGCCATTTCCCACAGTCACCACCTGGTATTGTTGGGTAAGACAAATACAAAAACACATTGCAAAGTGAAATACAAACAAACCTACTGGCTCCAAGAAAGACAGTGAGAGAGACTAGTGACCCCTATCCACGGAGTATATCAGAATGTGCTAAGAAAAATAAACATGGTTACAAAAGTAATGATTAGTAAATCTACTATAGCAAATATCTACATCTATTTCAAGGTGGTGCTATAATTTATACATAGGTATGCTGCATCACTGTTATCTAGTTTATTTTCTGACGATGATATCTAGACCCCACACTTGTTGATTCACTACCTCAACTCTGAGAAACCACTGGTTAGCCAACCACCAGCACAGGAGGTGCATAAAACTGTCACACTTCCAAGTACTTCATCCCTAAAGTAAGCAGCAAGCATGGAGGAACTTGCTTGAGCTTAGATGCAAGGTCCACACCCTTTTTGTGCAAATCCAGCTGAATTGAGCGAATATTTTTATAAGTGGAAAAACATGTTACTTATTATCAACTTTCATTATTCAACAAAAAGGTTTCAGTTGGATACAAAGTGTAACTTCTGCAGCAGCTCGCCATCATTCTTTGATTCTCGAAGAGGAAAGTGTAAAACCCTCATACCATCTTAGACTTGGGCGACAATTTTAGAATTATACAGTATTAAATATTTAATCATAAAAAGAGTAAATTCTTTGAGTTGGGCGTTTAAAAAGGTAACCTGGTATTTTTGCAACTTAACCGCTAATCTGTGTTCACAGCAGGAAAACAAACCAATAAAAACAGGGGATAAAGTTTTCAGCGCTGACATTTTTCATTCAGTGGGGAATCAAACGCGATCAACTATTGTAACTTACAGACATCCTAATGGCATTTCACTCATTGATTAGGCTAACACTATACCATTGGCGAGTTTTAGCCAGAGGCTAACACCACCAGTCAATAACTTTGCTACAAAAAGAAGCAACTGTTAACATCAGCTAACCGTCTCACATTACAAATCGTTAAGCAGTTACCGTACCTTTTCTTTGTCACTTTCGTCTATGGATGTCATGATAGTGCACAAATGGACGAAAAAGAGAGAAAAAAGAAGGTCAAACTAAATCAAACTCGATGCAGGACGCCGTTTTCTAGGTGGCTGCGTTAGCTTCCTAACAAACTGTCAAACAATTTTTCCGCCCCCTTCCTGGTGATGAAAGCTCAAAAATCCCGCCTCGATTCACCCTGATTGGCTAGAAATCTGAAACGCTAACGCTGCTATTGGATGAATACTTAATCAATCACGTCACATGCTCGCTTCCCGAAAACTTTTTTTAAAATTCTAGATAGCGTTTCAGCATTGAAAACAATAAAAATGAAAAGCAGTGATATTTGAAAAATATAAGTAACAAAAACTCAAGGAGAGAATATAATAGTGCTACAGTTCAGAGGCGAGGGGTTGACGTTTAAGCTTTGCAACGCAGAAATGTGAGGCATTAGAAGCTTTCATATGAAATTATTTCATATGAAATTATAAGTAAGTACCCATAATGTGTTCCTTTAATAATAATAATAATAATAATAATAATAATAATAATAATAATAATAATAATAATAATAACAAATTTTAAAATCATGTACAAAGCCAAAAAATGCCAAAAAATGTCTAAAGTTACACTGTGTAGCCCACTTCAGTCGTGATATATTAATTTCTGAAATGATAAATAAAATACTTTGGAGTTATTAATTATGATAGTCCTTAATTGTAGGAAGCTACTACACAGAATTTTAATTTCTTTAAGTCAACAACAGCACTTTGAAGAATATGAGTTGGAACAACATATAATTTCTCTTTGGGATCAGTAAAGTATTTTTAATGGAATTTAATTTCTGCTCAAATTAGTGGTTTGGTGGATTTCATAAGATAGACAAAATGCTCATATTAACGTAATCATTCTGTCAGGCTTATATTTGCATTTTAATTATTAATTTATAGTCAAAGTTAATTAGCCATAAACGTCAGTGTTTATTCTTTTGGAAAACATAGTTTCCGAGCATTTGTTTTCAAAATAAATTGACACTCACAAAATAGCGCTTTCCGTAGTTTCGATAAGGCGCTCACTCTTTTAATCGTGTTCAGGGACGCATTTCAATGTTTCACCTCCCACATATCAAACTACAACCAGAGAGCAGCATTACGAACTTCACTTCCCATCTACAAGTTGCTGTGCCACCATAAAGGCGCGCCGGCTAGAAACACAATTGTTTACTTGGCCGAGTTTTATCTGGAACATGTCGGGGCAAGAACCCAAGTTGTATAAGTGCTAAATTTTGATTTAAAACGCAAAACTACCCGGGTCTCATACTGTTTCGCTGCGAATAGCACCGTTGTCTGTGTGTGTTGTGTTGCAGTCGCAAGAATGTTCGTTTTGAACCGTGTTTTGTTTGCTGGGAGCATCATGGTCCCTGAGAGCGCCTCCCTCACTGCGTGCCACTTCTCCGCTGTCCACCGCCTGACTTGCCCCAGGAGGAACAGTCCCTACAGTTCTGTGGACAGTGAGCGCTACTCTTCTCTGGTGAAATCCGTCATGTCGTCCAGGGTCAGCGCTCAGACCCCAGAGACCCTCCAGGCGGAAGATGACCACGTTTATGGACCAGTCGTCAAAGCCCAGACGCCTTCACGGACCGAGCAAAGGCTCCCCAAAACTCTTCATCCTTTCATAAATCCCGACAGGACTCTAGAAACGGAGGAGACGGAGGCGGGACCCCCAGCCCGGGTTTTGTTAAATCGGGGGAAGAGCAGGCCGTTTATCCCGAGTGTGACCCGCGTTCTTCAGCAGACACTTTCTCCAGAGCAGATCTTCTACCTGGAGAGATGGAAGAGGAGGATGATCGCTGAGCTGGGAGAGGAGGGCTTCAAGGAATACAGTCAAAGTAAGATACTATAAAGGGTTTTTCCTATACCCAAATATACTCTTTAAAAACATCTCCACAGCATGATGCAGCCTCTACCATGTCCCGCCTGTCTTAGTCAGGAGATGTGTTCAGGATGATGTAAAATCATTGACAAGCAGTATAAATGCAAAGCAGTCGAATGCACCCTGGCTACTGTGAAATTGTTATACATTACACCTTTCAATCAAAGCTGATGTTTTTTTGCCCAGATATATTTAAACAAGGGAAGCTTTTCCATTCTGCTCTGGAGGACATTCTGACCTCTGCTGAGACATGGAGGAACAAGAACCTCTCAGAGACGCCGCAGTGTCCTCCTGAAGCGCAAGGATACATCCAGAGCATCTCTCACGTACTGGAGGACGTCAGTGCAGTGAGGGCCATCGAAAGCTCTGTGCAGCACGGTTCCCTGAATTACTTGGGAATTGTGGACTGTGTCGCGCGCTACAGGTAAAACTCCTCTGGACTTCAGTTTTTCTTACCGCCTTCATGTCTCTCACGGTCCACTTCTCTCCACAGGGGTGTGCTGTGTGTCATAGACTGGAAAACCTCAGAAAAACCCAAACCGTTCTTGAGCAACACGTATGACAACCCCGTTCAAGTTGCAGCATATGCCGGGGCTCTGAACAATGATGGCAACTACAAATACCAGGTGATCTACCTTGATATATGGCACATCTTATATTTATTCGTGTTGTAGTAACAGGGTGTTGTTAAATTCCTTTTATCTTCTCTGAATTTCTTGTGCTTACAACACTTGTCTCATGTCTTCTCACGGTAGGTTGAAAATGGCCTCATAGTCGTTGCCTACAAAGATGGCTCCCCTGCTCACGCTCACCAGATAAACTCGGAGCTGATGTCAGAGTACTGGAAAACTTGGTTGATACGCCTAGAGGACTACAGAGAGCAGAGGTAAAGAAAGAGCATAATGCGTTCTTTAAGCCTCTTAATGCTTTCTTCACACACCTAGGGTGGCAATAAGTGTAACACTTTACTTCCTAATGTTTTTGTAAAAAAAAAAAAAAGAAATTGTAAATACCATTTTGTGGCAAAACTGTTGTTAGCAGACTAGTACATGATTGATATAAAGCTGACAAAACGGCTTCAAGCATCACTAGTCGTTATGCTAATCCTTAAAAACAGAGGGATGAAAAACATTGCTTAAATAGAGATTTTAGCTCTTATGGTGTTTTGGTTTGAATCTAGAGTATTGTTAAAGAAGCATGACTTTCTTGTTCTTATTTATAGTTTACTTCCTAGCAATTATCTGGGTGTAACCAGGAAGATGATTGTTTTTTTTAAATGGCACCACATCCAAACACAACTCCCCCGTTGTCCCCACAAAAACCCCACATTTTTGGTCTCTTTTCAAGCAGCTGTTTATTTGCCAATAATCAAGCGATGTTTCCCATAATCTCACATGTTCTAATGTTTAATTTTCAGGTCAAGTGGTTCATCAAGTACATCTCCTGAAAAGTGATCGATCTGCACTGAAAAGCTCCAGCTTAACAACTGAAGCCTGAATTAGAAATAGCAAATAACAAGTTAGGAATTATTTTTATATTTATGACTAATTCTCCTGTTATTTTGAATGAAAGTCAAACAACTTTCAAACCCTTATAATTATACATTTATGAAATGTATTATTTACAAGATTAGCTTTTCTCATTTAGGCATTTAAAAAAATCATTGAATCCGTACCATGTTTCTCTGTATGAGGGATCCTCAGAGAATCCCATGGCTTTAAAGAGCTGGTAAGAGGTTCGGTTCTCCTCCTCTATGAAACAGAACACAGGGTAACCCTGACCACTGAATTTTTTAGCCATGCTGCTAATCAAGACTTTAGCGTAGCCTTTCCCCCTGTGTTCTGGCAAAGTATACAACATTCCTACGGCGCAGTGCACATAGGTCAAAATCCAGGACACAGGCTTCCCTTCGGAATCCAGAACGCAGCAGGATGGGAAGTTTGTAACCATATTGCAGATCATCCTGGCAGCGCCTTCGTTACTTCCAAACTTCCACGTCTGATTCACCAAGTCAAGATGGGATTCATCCAGGGAGCCGAGGCAGATCCCAGAGCTGATGCACAGAAGAGCAAACTGACATGTCAGAGCAGATTTCTGTTCTTTTTAATGAGATGCTATTTTATTAATAATTTGCTAGAAACTTAGATTTTTTTAAATTGATATTGTGAATATATATATTTAAAATAAGTATAGTGTATAGTTGGTCATACCAGTCTATAGTAGGGAGCTTGGATGCATCTTCCAATATCATCATGTGACAAAGTGACAGTTGGTGGTTGGGAACATTCCTTTCTGCTGCAACTGCTTTGACTATCTCCATGTGGGGAAGAGTGATTCCTTTAACACAAGCAATCATAGCTCACATGAGTAAAAACTTAGTTTGCATTTTTATTTCTTTGCTTCACTGATAAAATTCAAATAAAATCTTATTCCAACTGCAGTGCATTGTAAATGTTGTTTCAGTTTGTCACCTTACAAACACAAATTTCAACGTGTTTTACTGGGATTTGTCTGTGATGGACCTACACAAAGTACTGGATAATTGTGAAGTGGACAGAAAATGATGCAAAGTTCTCAACCATTTTATAAACTGAAAATTGTTTGTAAAATGCACTGCATTTGTATACAGTCCATTTTAGTCTGATACTCCTAAATAAAATTATCTTCAGAAGTCGTGTGATTAGTAAACAGAACCCTTGTGTGTCTAATTTCATCTCAGGATAAACACAACTTTTCTGTGAAGGACTTAGAGGTTTATTAGAGACATAATTAGGATCATACAAATCCTAATTATCCTAAAAATCACACAATTTCTATGGGTAGATGGTCTAGTCTCTAGATGTGCAAAGCTGATAGAAGCAGACCTAAAGCATATCTTTAAAAACACTTGCAGCTGTATTTAGTACACATGGTGTATATACATATATATCCACAATTATGAACCTCTTTCTGGTGGTTTTTCATATAAAATCCCAATAAAGCAACATTTAAGTTTCTGGTTATGTTATGGGAGATGTGAATACATTTGCAAAACATTGTATATGTATGTATGAGTACAGGAGCATCCTTCCTACATAATGGTGGAAAGAGTACATATTTCACACAGTGAACATATAAAGAGGAATCTGTTTCTGTTTCACAAAGGAAGCACTGATGTGTTAGTTCCATCAGCAAAACCTTTCTGTAATAAAGGCTTTTGAGTACAAGTGGAGCGTTCCAGCATGAATATGAAAAGGCTCATTGAAACCTAACAGATAAGAAAACAATATGCTCGTATATTGTAATCTTTCTAGTAGTTATACAATACAGGGTGAGTTTACAACAGATATGTTCCTATCTGTGAATTATCCACAGGGGACTTTGAACACAATGACAATTCAAACCAAACTAACATTTTAACTTGAACTCTGGGGTCATAAAAACAAATTCAGTCCATCATAAGTGTGTTGATTCAGTTTAATTTAATAAAAAGAACAAAAAAAACATGTCATTACCAAGACAAAGGTACCTGCTCCAGTCAATCACAGAAGAGTTCCTTAGTGTTTCGGTGAGAATGGCTTCATCATTTGCAAAAACCATTGTGTCTTTGAACAGATCCGTTTTCTAGAAAGACAATATATGTATGCAGAATTTTAAAAACTGACATACACAAAGTCTGCATGCATTTCTTCCAAAAGAGTAAATTTTACCTCTTTATACTTGGGTTTGCAGATAATTACACTGAACTGCGGCCATCTGTCCACTAAAACGACGTAAAGATCTGATTTCACTCTGTTTCTGAGCACCAAGAAACCATAAATCTGTCAAAAAAAGAGTTTTAATCCAAAGTCTAGTGAAGTTAGTCTGCCGCTCAGTTTAGCTGAGCGGCAGACAAACAGTTAAGCTGTGAAATGCGGTCGCTAAATAAATCCACCTGCAGATCATAATTCATGCAGCAAACACACCTTTAGTGACAGAGGAAGTTGTTTCTGCAGTTCAATCTCTGCAGCTTTCAGCTGGTCTTCAGTCAGCTCCATGATGTTCAGCCAGGAGTATTTGAAGGAAAACCTAACGTCAGTGTCTCAAGGTTCAGTGGCAAAGGGGCGGGGCTATGGAACTTCCTTCTCCTTTCGCACTTTCGAGAAAAATGACTTCTTGATCAAATAAACGCGCCAGCTTTGCGACCGCTTTCAAAAGCATAGTAATAGTAATAATAATAATTATTATTATTATTAATAACTGCATTATATTTTATATTTTAGTATATGCCATGTTTTAACAGTATCCCATTCTAAAACAGTTGATCATAGAATGCTGACAGATAGGACACTGAAGACATTTTCAAATCATGTAAAATTTTTATTTTGGAAAATTAGTAAAAAAAAAAAAAAGAAAGAAAAAAAAATCAAAACAAGTCCTGGAGCAGAATCAAGTTCTTGTTGGCTTACTGAAGATTACACAGGAATAAACAATATGCCTGATTATAGACTACTGAAAAGTGTGTCATAGTTTGCATTCATACATGTGGTGCTTTTAGAATAAAAATGCACTAAAGTTACATTGAAAGTGCCAATGATAGTCATGTTTGAATCAAAAATATTATTTAATTTGATGCAAAGGCAAATCCATTTTTTAATGCATAATTGAATAATACTTTAGATTTAATCACATTTTGACAAAAATTAAAAGCTGCTGCTTCATAGTCATTTCCGAGGTTAGAAGTTAAACTCAAACCATGCTGCTCTGTAGGAAGCATCCTCAACGAAGCCCATGTTTTTGAAGAGTTTATAGGACACCATGTTGTCTTCCTCTATGAAACAATAAACCGGGTAGCCATCTGCATGGAGCTTTTTGGCCATGGTGCTGATCAAAACTTTGGCATAACCTTTTCCTCTGTGCTCCGGAAGTGTGTACAACATTCCCAAAGCGCAGTATTCATACATGAGGATCCAGGCCACAGGCACACCATGAGTGTCCAATATGCAGCAAGTTGGAAAGTTGCTAATTATGTTTTTAAAGTGTCTGTAACCCTTCTCATCTCCACCGAACTTCCAGGTTTTATTCACCATGTCAATGTGGGAGAGGCTGAGAGATGAGATCCTTGATTCAAGTTGACTGTTTGGGGAAAAAAAGAGAAAACAAGTTTAAAGTTTTCTTATTTTATTATATTGAGCTGTGATGAACTGGCGACCTGTCCAGGGTTCACCCTTCCTCTCGCCTGAAACGTTCACTAAAGATAGACACCAGCACCCCTGCTGACCCCACTAGGGATGAGGGTGTAAGAAAATGCATGGATGGATTATATGGAGTTAATTGTATTCTGAAGCATACCTGTCAACATCTGGTGCACGTAGATGGCTGATGTCTGGAAGATACATAAGATGCACCAATGTGAAGCTCCTGTTGTTCACTCTTTTTTCTGAAGAAACCTCTTTGAGTGTGGGCACATGGGAAATATCAAATCCTAATGGGGAAAAAATCTTTAAATTCTCTTCTTATCTTGCTGCTTCAGTTCAAAACAGCAAAAAAGCACAGAGAAAATGAATAAGAGCGGTTTGATAAGTTCCTTCTTTAGCTAGTAGAATTATGCTGCTCAAGTTATGTATATAACTTAAGTATACTGAAAGCTCATCAAGCTATATACTGCACCCTGCAGGATTTTATCTGAAATAATGACAACAGCTGCTGATTTTCAGCATAACTGACCTCCAATTAGGAAATACGTGCTCCAGTCAACTTCTTCGATCAACACTTTCCTTAAAACTTCCTCATCTGTGCTAAAGAACGACACCTTCTTCATGAAGTCCTCGGATCGCTTGTTCTATATTAACAACCAAAAGTGCAACATTCCAATAATAATAAATCATTTCAAATATTTAGAAATGTGATAAATATAATACAGAAAGACATGTTGAATGAATAAACAAATGTATGTATGATTATATAATATGTAGTGTTTTAATAAATTATATTTAATAATAAAATGTAGAAATTAATAACATTTTAGCTTTAAATATTCAGGTTGTAATAATAATAATAATAATAATAATAATAATAGGTAAATAGTAATAAATAATTTCAGATTGTTATGATTTTATTTACATTATTACGTATGTCAATATTTCTTAGTGGCTCCTTTGATCCACGATAATAACGTTAATGTAAAATTATGCAAATCAGTGATACCACATTTTTCCAGCGTTGTCAGTGAACTCACCTTAGGATCCGGACGCAAAAGAATCACTTTAAACTCTGGCCACAAATCAACAACAACTTCCGCAGTGCTCGGCTTGTTCCGATTACAAGTGTAGAGGAAACCGTAAACCTGAAAACAATCAAAACAGCGGTGATATGTTTTTCTTTTTTTTAAGCAGAAAAGTGCCACTAATAAAGGCTACCTTATAACTCCTCGGGAAATGTTTAAGCAAAACTCCCTCAGCGACCTGAAGCTCGTCTTTATTTAGCACCTTCATGTCTGGTTTACATGTAGCTTGTTTTTCAATTTCTATGGCGTTTCTCAGGTTGAAAACCCTTTATGAACTCGATACTTTAGCGTTTTATATGCGTATACAAACAAATGATTAACAACCGGTTCATGGTTTTTTCAAGTTGTGGAGTTTAAACAACTTCCTGTTTTAAGTTTTTTAAAATAAAAGCCTTTGAATTTTCTTTGTTTAGCAATAGCCTGGCATAAAATGCCTTCCTTCTTGCCACTTGCTGATAAATGTAGCATGCATGACTTGAATGAGTCATGGTACATTTGACCTGTCTTGAAGCCAGAATGTTGTCAAAGGAGTTTATTACTTTCTACCAGCAGAAAATAATGAGATTAACTGTTGGCTATGAACAATACGAGCCCATTCACAATGTATTACTCTGTTAGAAGTTTTCAAACACAAAAAGAAAATGTTCATAAATAGAGATTTCACAGTATGTGTGCGATTGGGTTAATAAGATGCAAACTGTCAGAAGTAAAGGCTTATAGCATTGTGTTATGTGTCAGCCATATTGGGTATAAAACTCGTGACTGCTGGCAAACTCTTAATTTTACCAAACAGAATTCCAACTTCAAGGAAATTTTTGTGGTTGTTCCAACTGGTATCACTGAAAACACACCATAAAAAGTGTCAGCAGGGCAGATTTTTGAGTTGTGGATTTGTCCTTATCTTTAATTCTTCCACAACTTTATCGTTTGTTCAATCTCTTTCATTCCCCTTCTTTATCACACTGTCCAACTTGCTGGTGTATCACACAACATCCAAGTAAACACATTGGAGTTTATATTTGTAATGTTACCAAATGTGAAAAGAGGTCTGATGAATACTTTAGTAACACTATGTACTGAATTGTTTACGCCCCAGGCAGTTTCACAATCATTTACACCACAAAAAACACCTCATGTATTTGTTTGTTAGGTTTGTTTGTTAGGTTTGCACAGCAACCCAAATGACTCAGAATGAACAGCTGGGTCAGAGGATCATGCGACCTTAATCATGCTATTAGTGAGATTGTTCTAAGCAAATAACTCCCAGTGCATGATGAGAACTGAAGAAACCTTTTGGATAAGAGGTCAAATGTCCTAAAAAAAACCCCAAGAGTTCCAGGTGTCCTTATACTTAGAACTTGACATCTACACAATAAATGGTTCTCTTTATAAAATTTTAACCTTACAAAGAAAGCCTTTATATTAAAAACATAGACACGAATCTACTGCACTAATACTTAACCTTGTGAAGAATTGTTTTTTCAGCAGTTGGCAAGCAAACAAAAATGGTCCTGCTGTCCTTTTACAACATATTCAGCTTAGCTCTGTCAGCTCCATAAAGTTAAAACAAAAAGCTCTGTCCAATTGCCTCCTACCCTTTATAAACTCGAGGTGGCTTGTAAGAGTATGCCTTTACTGGATTTTCTAAGTAACGGTAAACCACATTTTCCATTCTTGATAATTAACTGCATCCCTTTTGCGCTGACATTGCCATTTAACATGCAGAAAGTCTGACAGATACCTAATAATAAACTAATTTGTGAAGCAAAAGAGGAAGATGTATTTTCATGGAGACTTTCAAAAACAATCCAGGAGGAACTTTATTTCAAAACAATTTGATGATGTTTTCCATGCCGCATTACTGTGCAACATAATGTGTGCAATGCAAAGATTTATAATAATTACATTTAGACGTTTATAAAAGTTACAAAGCAACTTTATTTTAAAACTGTGTAGGGCTTACAAGTTATTTAAACAATTTAATGCTTTATTTAATTTTTCATGTTGGTTCTATAGTAAGTTTTTTAAGAACAAAAATTCAATGAGGTGAGAAACAGAAAGTAATATAGGAAAGATTTCCTGTGATGGGTATGTTAATGAATCTAAAAGAAATGTGTTAGATGAAGTTTGCTCTACAAACAGTGCTGAGAAGTTTTCTTTCTAGCATTTCTCTTCCATCATCTGGATGTCATTGAGCCATGGGCGGCTCCACACCGTGAATTTGCACAGGTAATACTGAAAGAAAAGAAAAACAAAGCCCAGAATGAGAATGAGTAATACAATCATTTTAGCTTAGTTACATTTGTACACGTCCCAATGCAGATAAAGGGAGTGGCCTTGCAGGCTCATCAGTAAGATTAACCTGAGCATTAGCTGGCAGGCTTTTGATGTCGCACTCTTGATTTAAAGCTTTCTTTCTGCAGGTGGTCTTCACCATCTTCACAGTTAGGATGTACTTCAAGCCTGCGACCACCTTAAAAGAGAAGTAAAAATAAAGTCGACAAACAAAAAATAAAAACAAAGCTATACATCTCAGAGGCTTTACTACAGTTTTAGAGACCCAATTGGCTGTAATAATCGTCTTATCGGACTTAAATAAAATAAATGTATTAAAGGATAACATACCTGAACCTGAGCCTTGACCACTTCAACTGCTTGACGGAGGAACATGTCGTTGGTTCTTCTGTTGTGTTGGACAACAGCGAAGTTCAGCGCATTTTGGACACCGTCGTTGTGGATGTTTATGTCTGTCGCGCCACCGACCAAAGTCCCCTCCACAGCTACAAGAGCTGAAAGTAAAGCAAAGGCAATCTTCCACATCGTTGTTATGCGTGTCGTGCGACAGAAGGGAAATAGAAAGGCACTGGCGGAAAGTCTACTGTTATGTAAACAAGACCCGCCCTGTGCATGGATTATAGGCAGAGGACGCAGCCAATCAACGGTCTCTCTGCGACACAAATCCCGCCTCATTATCACATCCTGGTTGTTACATTGTTTTGATTTGGCATTTTCCGCTTCCGCAGCGCTGAAGTCTATTAAATATGATTAAATAAAATACCCGACCCGAGTTGACTGAATCTGTATCACAAATAAATAAATGAACAAATAGATAAATAATAATTAATAAAATACATACAATTTCATCAATATAATATAATAAACACATATAATATAATTTTTAATATTGTATGGTTCGTTCTTTGGTTTTTTTTCATTTCAAAAATAAAATTGCAAAATCAAAACAAGCGTGTGTTGTTTTTTCGTTTTTAAAATGAAATTAGAAAAACGGCAATTGCAAAAAGAAACAAAGCTGTTAATTTCGATTTCCAGCGTTTCATTATTGACGAGCGGTCTGTCCCGGAAGTTCTATCTGTCCGGCTTATATAGGGGTCATATCAGGCTTCCATACAACAAAGCTGAAGTCGAAGTCTGAAGTCTGAAGTAAATTAATTTGAGCTTGAATTTTTACAATGTAATGCAAGTGTGAAAACTCGGCCACAAGAGGTCGCAAAATGATCAAGATAGTCGCAAAATTAACTAGATGTACTTTAACTAAAGACAGTTGTAAGCCCCTCTAATATATTCTAATGTTTGTGGTGAAACCTTTAAGCTTTTCTATCATATGAAAAACAAAAACTGCTGTTCTATTGTGGTTAAATATTTCACAGCTGTCTCTAATTGCCTGTTTTAAATTGCTAACTTTTAAGCTTAATCAGCAAAATTTATAATATTTGAGCTTTATCTTTGTCCAACTACTTTGTCTGAGATCACTTCTTGTTGAAACACCCAGCTGTGTCAAAACTTCAACTGTCTAGCTGTTTTATCTATAGTGCACTGTGCAGGTTTGAACATAAAACCAGTTTTAGGAGAAGATTTCAGGCAAGCTTGAATATGTTCTATTTGGTGGATTTGCATAGTCCATATAAATGTAAAACTCAATTACCGTGGAAAGCAGAATTCAAGGATTCCTTAAAAGTGTCTGTTTTTGTTACACTTTCCAGGTCATGGCTACAGAGTAAGATTACAGGAAACTAAATAACAAAAAAAGAGACTTTTCACCCCTCAGAATTCTGACTTTATTGCAGGTTTAATCATTTCAAATGTGCCATTGTTAATTTGCACATTTAATAACAGGAACATTTCACAGCCAAACTGTGCCCTTTACAGGCTGAAAAACATTTTATTCTCTGGCCTCACTGCTAACCTTCTGGAACGTCCATTTAAGAAAAGACTGACAGGTGACTTGGAATTTTCTGAGTGAATAGTCTTTCTTTCAACAGCAAAATAAGTGTGGACAGAGAATTGTGTCTTAAAACACTGTATCTATGAGGTGGAAAAGAGCTGTTAAAGACACAGAAAACAGTAATGTCTCCATCCTCTGCAGTGGACTAACACACAGTTAGTTGTTCACATGGAGTTGTTTACTTTTGCCGTGATCACATGGTCAGGTAACCGCATGCACCTTACACTCTCTTTCCTTGGCTGTACGATTCCGGCACATTTTTATATTCAATATTTATGTAACTGTGATTATTTAATAAACTGTTTCCCGAAAGAGGTTTATCAAGTTCAAACACTGAACTGAGTCACACAAATAGCACAAAAGGGAAAACTTTAGATATTGGTTTAATTTGCGCAACCACAAAGTAAACAGTGAAACATCAAAGTTTTCCAAACGAGTTGGTGAAACAGCAAAATTTGAAGTTGAGTGAGAGACATAATTACAAACTGAATGAAACATTTTAGGAGGAGGATGTCATCTGATATTTCTATCTATGCTGGATTACAGAAAAATGATTGATGAATAATCCCATGCTTTTGGAATAAATTCATGGTGAGTGCTTTCATTTGAAGTTCTCTCTTGCAAAACCCCCCGAAAACTTAACAAAAAATTTCTAAAGGTGTACGTCTCAGGACGTGCTTCATTATTATGCGGCATGGATCAGAAAGATTTACCTGCCTCTAAGTCAAAAGAAATTTGACTTAGAGCTGCTCAGTGGAATTATGTTTGAGTTCTCTACTTTCAACAGTTCTTAAAACTGCTGTTGCTCTCAGAATATCAAATCATAAACTGATAACACACATAAAGTACACAGCAGTGCATTTGAGTACCTGATTTGCAAGCACAATAACAATAACATGGTCTATATATGTGGTGTGTTAATGAAATGATGTGTACTGAGACATTAACTTGGAGAAATGGCTTTTATTCAATCTGTTCCTATCTCACCCTGCAGCGCTCTTTAACTTTCCTTGCCCCTCTTGATCTACATCTATTTACTTTTCCTCGTTTTTTTTTATTGCCATATTTTATCTAAATCTCTGTCTCTTTCCAGGATGTCATTTTATTTATTTTCTTCTGCTGACGTTTGTGGTTTCTATGTTTTAAGGATTTCATTAATTCATTATTTTAGAAGGTGGGATAATTCTTTTGCAAATATCCCTATTTGTGTCAGGGTTCCTGTGTGTGAGTGTGAGTATGAATGATGCATCTGTTCCAGCGAGGATCTTGGTGAGGAACCTTGGCAGCCTACACAGATGGATCTCATCAGCCTCATCAGTGTTGGGGGATAAAGGAGCAGCAGAATCTCCACTCAGTGCTGGATGATTAACGTG